>VYZW01040913.1:18408-38112 GCA_013401315.1 Balaeniceps rex | reverse complement strand
ATTTGGTGCAGGATTACATTCCTGTGAGAAAACGTCCATAGGGACATACCCATACACCATTCTTTATTGTTTACATCCAAACAAATGTGTTTCCCTTTTGGAATGTATCGCTGGACAAAGAAAAATCTGAAATTAAGAGACTTCTATTGTAAAAGATATTGCAAGTCTTTTAGATAAAAGCTCTCCCCACAATTAAAGAAACTGGCTTGTAACGAGGCCTTTTCAAGTCTCAATTATTTAAAAAAGCAATTGCAAACAGCACGGTATTGATACACAGATGCGCTTTCAATTCACAAGCCAAAACCAATAGTAGCAGTGATTTCGTCTTAGTTTTTAGCACACTGCTGTACAAATGACAAAGGTCCTAAATGAGATGACAGTGTTCCACACCACGGGCACTGCTCAAAATACCACTGAGCCTTTAAGTTCAAGATTAAGAGGGAGCTGCAGATTGTTCGCAGAAATTTGCAAACAAAGCTTTTGCTCTGCTCATCTACAAGGAAATGTAGGCACTTTCCTGCCTTAAATCAATGCTATTCAAACCCAGACATTGTTCTCAGATCAATATACTGTCACACTGGTACTAATGCTTTTGATAACAATTGATCTAATTAATGCAGGATTTAAACAAGAAGTGGTTCTAAAAAGATTTTACTATGCACTGCAAACCTCCAAATCATTATCACTTCCATTCGCATTACTTCCATATATTGAAAACCGTATAGAAAAATTTGTTATCATCTCTTCCCTCTCCTTTTTTAGAAAACCGTTTGGTCAACGTTTTTCTGACACTGAAGCACTAGACAAAAGTTTACCATATAGAGTAAAACATCTTCACATCTGCTTCTCTTTACAAGCCTTACATACTGTGAACTCATATTAGAGTCACTGCTCTGATTACACAGTATCACTTTCAACTTGTAAAGTTAAGGACAACAGCTGAAAAAAACCAACAAAACCCTATTCCATTAAATTTTTTGCCTAGATTTGTAAATCCATTTAATTTTCTTCTACTGTTTCTCTACCCTGCTAAAATGATTGACCTTGCAAAGCAATATCATTAACAAATCTCAAAAAAAAAAATCTTTTGCATAATTCTGAGAGATGGAAACTGGATACTCCATCATAAACCATGGTGTCAGATTATGTTAGGGACTTATGCATTTCACAGCTACTGAACTGATATGGTCAAAATAATCATTAATTCCAGATATCAGAAATTCTACTAGNCTAAAATGATTGACCTTGCAAAGCAATATCATTAACAAATCTCATCAATATATTTATCATTTAATTCAAATCAATAATGTTTCTACGGATATTATCAAACTGCGCAAGGCCAAAAATAAAACTGATTACTATAGCACATGATCTAAAAAGGCAGTAAAATCACAAGGAATGCAAAATGCTTTGAAATAGTACATCATTCAAATGAAATAAAAACTTGTTTAAATCTAGAAAGGAGGAAAAAAAACAGAGGCAGGCACTTCTGACTACTTAACACTCAGAAGGGTTAAGTAAATATATGGCAACATAGGAAGCAGAGTACCACAGAAGGGTTTTATAGCTAAATTTATTTAAAACAAAACAAAAAAAAACCAAAAAAAAACCCCACCACAACCAAAAAACCCCCAAAAAACACCACACCCAAAACCAGTACAAAAGTTTTTGCAATAAAAAATGAAAATACAATTANATCAGAAATTCTACTAGCAACCAGAAGTGTAGAATTTACCTCAAGCTCTGGAATTGATGGTAAGTAGCTAAAAGTAGGAACAAACTGTACAGAAGATATCTGAACTATTTCTTTGGAATGCCTTAGATAAAGATTTTGGTTAAACACATTCCTTGCCTGTATCCATTACGTGTTGAGAGGGGAAACGTACTGTTTTCATATCGAAGCTAGCTATCAAAGAAGTCTTTTCATGTTTATATATTCTTATATATTTATGAACTCCTCTATGCACGGAAAGCAAAACAAAGCAGAAATACTAAAACTATGCCTACAGTGCAACCATAGATCTGGACATATTTTTAAAAAAAAAAAAAAAGTCCCTGAACTAAACTTTAAGATTATCTATCCTACAACAACAGCAAAGATGTGACTACACAGGCTTCATTACAGACTGATTTAAACCAGCCCATGACCCTGGCTACTCTTTGGATAATCAAAATCATACAATGCTTTGGGCTGGATGGGACCTCTGGAGGTCATCCAGTGCTCAAAACAGGGAGGTCACCCTGCTCAAAACAGTGCCAACTTCGAGGCTAGAACCAACTTCGAAGCTGCATCAGGTTGCTGAGTGTCATAACCAAGGGAGCTGCAATTCTCCAAGGACAGAGGTTCCTCAGCCTTTCTGGCAGGCAACGCCTTGCACTGTCTGACCACTCTCATGACGAAAAATTGTTTCACATCACCCAATCAAGATGTCTCCTGGGGAAATATGTGTCTGTGCCCCTTCCTCTGCATACCTCTTAAAACGGGTTCATCTTGTCCACAACCTCCCATTAGGCAGTTAAAGTCCACACTGAAAATGCTGCTTGCCACTGAGTGCACTGGCAGTAAAGCTGATGCATGCAAAGCTACCTCCGTCACCCTGCAATACTCCTATTGCGCCTTTGGCTGAACAGTCACACAGCTATAGTTTAACACTGGAAACACACATCTGAGGTGACAGAGTCAGCCTAGAAGTCCAGACTTTGGAACACACTCACTACAAATGTATTTTACCATGGGAAAGAAAAGACCTTTTTTTTTTTTTTCCCCTCCCTTCATTTTAACCAAATCACATATAATCACATATAGATGAACTACCTAGTACATTCTATTCAAGTTGCTATGCCTTCTGTTACTCTCATATATAACCATCCTTACGATAATGAAATCAGCGGTCAGGCAAAGTACTCATTTCTCTGTTTTACTTCATTTTTCACAGGTTGGATGTTCTCTTGAGAGGTAATTAAGCATATACGTTAACTGACATTAATTCTTTAAATTCACTCCCCTAAGCCCTACCCAAGCACTCCCCCGAAATGGCCAAAACATCCATGTTCCTTGTAAGAATGCTCTGCTTCAAAATCAATTTGAAACAATGGTTTCTTAGGCAATTGCTAGAAAAGATTATTTAATTTATAAACTCGAGGTGTTTGATCATTGAACAGGAAAAGACTATTCACCAAACTGTACTCCCTGGTTAATCAATGGATAATATAGTTGCAGTTATGTCACTGGAAAATGGATTGCAAACACAAGGGCAATATGAAATAAGAGTAATCACAAGAGGAGAATATAATTCTGGGCTACATAAAAGTTCAGAAATGAAACAATCTTCCTCTCACACACCATTTCTTTCAGGTTTCTTATGGCTGACAGAGCATTAAATTACTGCAAGCCAAAAATGAAAACTCCAGACAACTTTGGATGCTGGGCATTGCTTCTGTTATAACAATCTTCACAATGTACTAGTGTACCAGTGGTTTCACCTCAATCAATGACAACGCAGTTCAACTGAGAAAGAAAAGAATGAAAAAAACCCATCACATTAGGAGAATGCCAAAACATTTGACACAAATTAGATTTTATGTTGCTATGCAACATTATCCAAAGCATTCTGCTGGTGCTAGTGCTGCAATAGCATATTTGAACTTAAAATGTTACACGCAACCTTGAGAAGGACAAAGAAGGAGGAAGATGGAAACAAAGAGGAAAATATGATCATAAATTCTCAATGAAAAATAAAATGTCATAAAGCAAATGTTTAAATAATACACTGAATTCACATTGTCCCTGGGATTTTCAACACATTACAGTACACACTCCAGCAAAATTCCCATGAAGTTACTCAGCAATCATCTAGGGCCTTGTCTTTAGACCTTGTCTGGGCTCTTCGGGAGTGCCACGGAGAACATGGGACAAGACAGATTGCTCAATCTCTTCTACCCCATTTCTGAGCAGTGCAGATGTGCAGGCCCATCGTGCACAGGCACAGAAGAAAGACTCACGTCAGAAAGAATTTAGAAGAATATTCTGCTTTTTAATATATTACAAAGAGGAAATGGAGAAATAAATTTCACTCCATAAAAGCACAGTCAAACTTTTCCTCTGTTGGGGCTTCAAGAGACATCCTGAATGCCCCAAGATACTGCAGTCAAGCCAAGTCTCTGCATCTCTGCTGTCAAGTCCTTATTAGATATTCTTCACACATGATCTTTACTCAGAATAACTACCCAAAGGCAAATAAACTAAGAAGATATTTGCACGTGTGAAACATTACAAACACTACCACTTTCTTCACCTTTTTAAAGGCAAAAGCTAAGAGACAGCAAGCCTGACAGAACACTAACATGAGAAAGCCTACGACTGTACAAACCTTGGGACTAGAATTTGAGAGGAGGGAGAAATGAGATGAGATTCTCACCTGTTCCCACTGTTGGAACTCTTTGCTTATTTGCATTACTTTGTTTCTGTTACAGCAGCATGAAAATTAGATACCACAACTGCTGTATCTGGTAATTCTTTCAGTTGCAGCACTAAATTCCACCATTGCCAAATCCTGGTATTTGTTTTATACGATATTCTGACCACTCCTCCCAGTTTAGTAGGGTTATTCAGACAGGAGAATGAAGCCTCTATCCAATCAAAGGACAAATGACTGAAAGTGAGACTGCTGACACTGTCATAAAACATTTTGTTAATTGCCTTTCACAAAGTATCTTTGGCAGTAAAACTCCGATACCTCCATTCCCCTGAGAGTCTGGTAGAGTCAAAGAATTAACAAAGCTTTTCTGACCGCAATAAATAACACACTACCAAACAAATAGATGTAAGTAGACGTAAGTGTAACTCATCTTCATTACAAACCAGCTTCTGCTTGGATAGCTTAGATTGACTGAATTAGGTTGAAATATTAGAAGTCCTTTAATGGAAATTTCAAAGGAGGAAAAGAATAAGAAGAAGGTAGCATGGTTATCTAGAGAGGTTACTGCCATGTTGAGTGGGTCTTAAGAGTCCTTTTTTGTCTGCACACAGACATGGGAATATAGCTTAAGGGACTCAGAACTATGGAATACATTTATTATTATTTTAGGGTATAAACTTTTGGTAAGACTTAGAAAAGCAAGAAAACATTAAGTTTTACAGGATTCTAACAATCAAAGGTTTATGTCTAACAATATTTCATATTGTTTAATTAGCTCTTGTCAGTTTATTACATACATTATTTTGCAGCGTTAAGCTACATTATTTATCCACTTTTTGTATATGTTCTTTTCCTATGCTTATAATCTCAAGGGAAAAAAAGATGAGGACCCATCTCTCCTCCCCGCTTCTTTCACGCTGAGTCTAGAGACTAGAAAATCTAATCCTTATATGATCAATTTAGATGCCTGTTATACTATAACATCAACTTCTCTTTTGTGTGGAAATAGTTTACAATGTAACCCCAATCTTTCTATAATCCATCTCAGAGTATCTTCTTGAAGCAAGCTCTTGGCTTCCAATATTTGCAGCGATAAATTACATGTCACTTTCTCACCATGGTTTGTCCAGCAGATCAGTGTTCAGGCTTCAGGAAGAAATTTTATCACCTTAATACAAGCCTTGACGCCTATAGCAATACTAATCGGGACTTAACAGTCCAGTGGACCATAAGGTCTCAGGCTCACCATCCAGCTACCACGTTCTAGATGACTTACTAATATATCAGTTGAAGCAGCACAACCTCACATGGCTTGCAATAGAAAAAAGCAACCATGGACCGCAAAGTGAGCAGAAGACAACGTACCACTGCTCAGCTGACACATTCATTACAAACAAAGTTAAGCAAAACATACCCTTTAAAATCCACCCTAACAGAAACTCTTTCCTTAGTTTATCACCATCACTCTGTTTGCCCCAAGCCCCAGATAAAATCTCTCTCCATCTCTCAGTCAGTTCATGCTGAAGCTATTACGTCACTCCTCAGTTTTGTGACTTTTGGGGCATCCTCAGGCCCATTCAGGCTCTGATTTTTAAGGAGCCGAGCACCAATGGCCAGGTTCTTTAGCAACAGTTATATTTCAAACCCAGTCTTGTATCATAAAGTTGGATAAAACCGATTCCCTAGTTTCCCCCTGGAGGTTGTCCCAAGGTGTCTCCAGCTGAACAAGCAGCTATGGAGTTTTAAAAGTAACTGGTAAATGTGGTCTGCCTGGGGCATGCTACAACTGTGATAACAAATGCTCGATTTCATTTCCACTGTTATTCAGAAGTGCAATTGTTTCACAACATTAACCAGAGCTTATAGGAGAGCAGAATCTCCACATCATCTCAAGAGCTGTCCTGCATCATGCAGCCCACAGCTGCACCACCGTGCCCCTTAAAGCAGGGCTCCCGGGTAGCTGGCGTGCTCTGCCCCTGCGCCAACAGTCTACTCTTGTGCTCAAGCTACTCCGTCATGGCTGGGGCTGCACTGGTTCCTTTGGATCCAAAGGCGCTAATGAGATTTTATGAGGCGGTGAACGTAACAGGAGACACAGCAAAACATTTCTGGATACACTGCCATACCAGTAGTCAGTACTAGACGTCAATATTACAAAGTTCATAAAAGACCAACACGATATGATGATCCTCTTAAGCCTTTTGAAGTTATTTTCATATAGAAGAAAAAGTTAGGCAGAGGTAACAAAGGATATGTTTAGAGATAGACTCATAAGTTATAAAAGTTCTACTTGTTTTCTGAAGCCTGAGATTTGTTCATTACCTGCCAGTTTTAGATACTCCCACATACAAATGAGATTAAGAGATACTAAGTAGCACATCTGTGTGTGTTTATGTTAATAATGACTTTATAATGTTTCTCAATACCAAATATTTTTAATGCATGCGCCCTCTGTAAAATTTAGATGAATATTCCATTCCCTTTCTGCTCGTTTCATCGGTAAATGCTATGGACAGGAGCCTAATGTTCAGCTGGCGTTTAAATTTCTATGGTATTCCTTCTGTAGTATAAACTCTGATCTTCACTGCAGCATAAGCCCAGTCTGACAATAAAGGTCTATACGGTCTAGATCAGACCGAAGAATTGAAGACCTAACTCTTAAATCAACACTAATTCAGAATTATCAGCATCTCACAACAACTTGAAACCTTCTCATCAAGATAATTCTTCAAATAAGTTGAAGGTCATACGTGCTTAAGCAGATTTTCCACCAATTCAAAATAATCTTCTAACAGGCCAGGCTGGAACAAGCATAAACCATTTGAATCCAGAATGTATTTTCATTAACCACCATAAACAACTGAAAGTTATAGATCTAGAATACTGCTATTCCAAACATGAGTGAACACTGCCAACGCAACTACCCAATTCAAGTATTTTATTGTTTATTTATGCAACCCTTCTTGTACAAAAAGGGCAGAATGGTAAAGTACTGAACAAATGGCTCTTGCTTTGGAAAGCTCGTGTCAGAGAGGCCAGTACAGCAACAGGGCACAGGAGTGAATGCAGAGCAGTGCATGTTGTGTAGGGAAGAAACAGCAACTGCACAGCTAGGGCTTGGGGGTTTGGTGTCAAGGAGGGAGAGAACTTGGAGAATGGTAACAGAGAGGTTCTTTCAAGCAAAGACAGACCCATAAAACAACAGAGATGGCAAGAGCAAGGAACAGAGACCAAGGAAAGTGTCTGCAGCCACAGGCATAGCTAGTGGAGCCTGGGAAAGGTATATGAGCAACAGGGGAAAAATTGGCTCAGAATACAGAGACTGAAAACCTGAACTTGGTTCAAGAAAAGAAAAACTATTTAAAGTTAAGATTTAATACGCCAATTAAAAAGTTATGGAGACCACAAATTATCTTTTAAGAGTCTCAATCATTTATCCCAGTTACTTAGCTGCTATATGTATAGTCCAAGATAGTTAAGTTTTCTTGATATTTTAGTTTCTCAGATACCATAGTATTTACACAGCTTGATAAATACTGATTTTCAATAATATTTTTTTTTTTTAACACAAAACAGTTTCACTCTGTAGAATAGCATTTGTAATTCGTGTTTTAATACCAACAGTCACAGCCTAAGACAAGCTGGAAGCAAAGGCTGTAAGTACTGCTATGTACCCTGCCATCTTGGGCACAAGAAGTATTTTTCCCCACCCGTAACTGCTTCTACGGTTTCCAGGTTTTCACTCAGAAAAACATCACTTCCTTATCCAGAAGAATCTTTCGTTCTGCAGAATACTTTGCAGTTGTTCATTTCAAACCAGTACCTGCAAAATTTCAAAATAAAGATTCTGCAGATACCAAGGCAAAGCATGCTGGACACAACTAAGGAAGATTCTTAACTCCACAACACTATCACTTTAGAGCTGTGAACACCACTCCCTCCTTTCCATCTATGAATCTCTTACTAGCAAGAAGATAGTGTTTGAGAGTAAAAATTTCACAAGAGTTTAGGCATCCTGTTCTTGAACCTAAAAAGCCCTGGCCAAAAAAGCTCACATGACACTTCAGTGCTAGTGGGAAATGCATGGACCCCTCATACATTCGCTGGAATAACCAAATGCAGTAGGCTTAGTGCTTCTCAACAGCACAAACGAGGTGCGAGATCCCACTTAAAAAATGGTTTATATATACATCGTTAAACAGTCATGGTTACATTCTTAGTATTTTCTACAGGCATTTTCATGTGCAGAGTAACACATCTGGAGTAGCCTTAGAATTCATGCAGCTAGATGAACAAATTAATTAGGCTAAGTGAAAATGTGAGTTGTCAGCACCTCCGCTAACATGCAGGTAACTGCCATGGGCACACTCTTATCATGTGGTATCTTGCAGTATGCACTAAGCAGCTTGCTCCTTCTCATGAAGGAATAAAGGTATCTTTTATTTACTGCAGGATACTGCTGGTAAAAGTGTGCCCACAGGCAGGTAGGGCAGCTAAAGGGTTTTGAGTTCATATTGTCATTTGCACTCACAATAAAGTTGTCTCCATTAAGAAAACATGCTTATATTCTGACCTGAAAGTCTCAGATGAAGAGGTTCCTCAGTTTAGAGACCACACGTATGATAACTGAGCTGTAGCAGAGCAGTGGAGAAATCTCTCTAGGTTAATAATGAGTTTATCCATCTCCCCCGATTTCTTACTGTGTTTACAAAGTCAATGCAAGATTGAGGCAATGACATTTTGTCAAATTCATGATTATTCCATTAAGGCTTCCATAATATTTATGGCAGCTTTCCAGCCCTCAAATTTAAAATAACCCAGGTAAGATAAAGAAGAGTGTTTGTATTGAGCATATTTGATATAGTGACTTGAAGTGTTCATAGAAATTACTACAGTTTATTAAAAGCTGCACAACAGCTAATAAAATGTTAATCTTCTGTCCTAAAACTGTATCAATTTGTGAATGTAAATAGAAGAAAAAAAGATGTTGGAACAAGCAATGAAGGCAACCAGGCCAGAATAATTTATATAAGAAGCAAGTAATTTCTTCATTTCCTTTTTTCAGAAGCATACAAGAATTTTTTTTTTTTAAGTAAGTACAGTAAATATATTTATTTTACAATATTTAGTGTAATGCACTGCTACAACATGGCATTTCAGATTCTGAAAGTTTGTTTCTGTAGTATATTGCTAGTATCTTCAAAGGCAATTATGTTAACGGATGCTTTCATGAACGAATACATTAGGTATTAGTATTACTTGTCCTCATTAATGCAAACCAAAAAGCAGTTCTTGGCAGGATATAAACAGGTGGTGCTTAAATATTTTAGGTAGCCAACTTAAGACAAGGTGTGGGAGTCTGATTGTTAATCACTTTTGAAGATTAGGCTCTTTCCAAATGACACATGCAGCACAAAACCAAAAAATCATTAGGTCATCTTAGAAAAATTTAACCTAACACGATATCAGTTATTTATTAACTTGTTCATGTCTCTGGAGTTATTTGCAACACTTTTATAATAGTTCTATTGTAAGCATCAAGACCCCTCTTACACATTGAATTGAAATTGCTGTACTGCATCTAATACCATGTGGAAAAGCTAATTAGTTACTGACTTGGAATGCC
Source organism: Balaeniceps rex (assembly GCA_013401315.1). Classification (NCBI taxonomy): domain Eukaryota; kingdom Metazoa; phylum Chordata; class Aves; order Pelecaniformes; family Balaenicipitidae; genus Balaeniceps; species Balaeniceps rex. The sequence goes on along the minus strand of VYZW01040913.1, from coordinate 28,068 downwards.
TACAGCCAGTTTTCAGCACCAACTATTAAAAGTTTTTTCAATCAATCACCAATCAAGGCCGATTCTGGACTGAAGTCCATGGTTGAAGATTTTCAGACACATTTACAAACTTGCTGTGCAAAATAACTGCAAGTTAATTAATCATGATACAGGATCAGCCTGACACCTCCAAAAACCCCGTCGTCAGTAATACATATATTTCTAATAATATAAATAACACAAACATTTCTGGAATGTTAAATTTTTTTTTTGGCTGACTGGGTTTTTTATTTTTAAAGTGTAAGGACAAAAAGTTATCTGCTGTTAAAAAAAAAAAAGCCTGCCAAACCCAAAATGGATAAAACCCCTTTTTTATTTTGGAAAGGATTTTCCAGTAATCTCCAAATGTTTTAAAAGAATTAGATATAAACTAAGACATGTCAGAACTATAGACTGTAGTAGCTTAAACATACATGACCATGATCACACTATTCATTCTTAAAGCTACTAGTGGAAGTTAAAAGCTAGAAGGCATAGTGAAAGAAGATTTGGTACCTACAATTTTGAGTGGGGAAACCCAGAAAAGCTGTTTTGGGAGGCAAAAGCCTTAAGAAATCCGGTCTCAACCTCTTTTCTGAGGCAAAACCACCACAGCAGGGACTGTTACCAACTTCAGAATCTAGAGACCCTTAGGTTTTAAAGAGTCTATGAAGTTTTTTAATGAGTATGGTACTTCTAACGAGAACCTAACATAAAGGAGGGTCACTCCACCTGGAACGAGTGAGCTTTTCCCCTGTGTTTGTCAAGGTATGAAACGTAGCATTCTACCTATACCAGCCACTGCAGAGCTCAAAGTTGCGAAGGCCAAAGGGAGGAGCAATAATTAAGGTTGTGAAGATGAAGAAAGAGGAGTATTTAGGAAAGTCAAAGCTGAGTCAAGGTTATATGAGCAATGTTAAAGAGGTAGCAAAAGGCAGATCAACAGATACAGGAACGTGGGCAGAGGAGCAGGAAGTTGGAAGCAGATGAAAGATGTGCATCAAGAAAGAAAACAGAAGAGTTGTGAAGAAGGTTCTACATGCCGAAAACAAAATCTGAAATAGTTTAGAACTAATTATAATATTTTTCCATTCAACAATTATGCCCTTTTTAAAAATGAAAGACAACCTGCATAGACATGCTGTGGCTGTGAGATACCACCAATTCCTGAAAAAAGTTCTGTGATTCATGCCAAAAACATGAGCATACTAAAGTGTGGCAGGTCTAGCTGTTCTGATTTTTTTTTTTTTTTAAAAATTAAACAACCCCAAACACATAGTACACTTTCAAAGAAAGACATGATTGTCCTCACTACAGCAAATTTGCCACAATTTACTAGGGAAAATGTCTGTTTTTAGTGCTTGAGGTTTATGATTTACCTCACTGTTGATGTTGCCAATAAGTCCTTGGACATTCTCACAAAACATCAAGTGCTTAAAATGCAAATAAACTCCCTGTGGGAATTTTTATTTTCTTTTTTCAAACTGCATAAATAGGCTAGGTGCTCAAAGCCAGATTATGACTTTTGAAAAGACTACTGCGCAACAAAATACCTTTGAGAAAACCCCCAGCTTTCAGAACATACTATCAGAGCACTTTCTACTCCCTGTTACTCTGTCCCATGTTTTGTATATGCTATGCCCATCAGCTGAAATTCTTCTCTATAGTTACAACATCCATTTTGAAAATACTCACGTTACAAACTTAGGACCAGGGTGAAAGTCTAGGGAAGCTTTATTAGAGGCAATAATAGCTTTAATACAGATTTAATGGCTGTAATGTCCTTGCTATTAAAAATCCAAAAGCTATCAACTCATTCAACCACTTGAAATCTGATATTAATAAGATGAAAAGGTATACTGACACCTCCCCAGCCCCAATTCTGAACACAATTTTTTTGTAAGACTGAAGTGGTTCTTGTATACTAAAGACTAAACTAGACATGCACTGTAGGAGGACTACCCAAAAGGCTGAATTGTTTTATAAGCTCAACATATGGGTACCAGTCAGGAAAAAAAAAACACAACCAACCATAAAGTAATTATTATATTGACATTTTAGTTACCAGCATTTTAATGAAATCATCCTCAGAAAGAATGTAAGGCACTTGGAAATTAATGCAGTAGCTGTCCAGTTTTAATGATGGTATGCTAGGCAATTTTATCTCACTCTCATTAAGGAGTGAGATATCAAAGGACTATGCATTTTCTGCAGGATAAAAACACGCAGGTGAGCAGTTACTACAGAGAAACTAATGCAGAGTAAACCCACACCCTAGACTGCCTTGCTGTAACTTGTTCATGTAGCCATACCCTCTGCTTTAGTTTAAGTTTTTCAACTAAATTAAAGTACCTAAATACTGAAGAAGGGTTCCAAGTTGTGTGCACCAAGAAAAACAGCTGTACAGTTTCAAACGTTACTGCCTCTAGCAGTCCGTGCTGTCTCTCCGCTGGAGATAATCACCCCCATGGCAGATGGTTGCAGTGAACGGGTTCCTCTGCTGCGGCCCTCCAGCCCACTTTAGCACCTCGGCAGGAATAAATACACCTTTGTCAAGGGCAAAAGTTAGCACCAGGACCGCGGGTTGGGACAGCCGCAGCAGAGAAGCATGCTCACATCACGGACTGCGTGGTACACAGCATCGCCTCCAGCGCAGCAGAGGGCTGGGCAGTCTGAGACAGCACCACCTCGCACTGGCACAGCTGAATTGAGCACAACTCAGTTTTCAGACCACTCAGAATAACGAAATTGTGTTAAACTTCTTTGAGGCTAATCTATTTCAACAGTTAACAGACTTTCCTGAGTGTTCCCATGTACACCACCCCGGAAAGAGAGAAAGAGATAGATTAGTATCTAGTATTTTTCTAATGAAGCAAAAAGAAAAGTCGTAAGTGAGCAGAACTGTGGGGATCAGCACTTCAGTAAACTACAGGTTATAAAGGGATATATATCCCCGTAGACAGGGATAAAATAAGCATCAAAACTTCCACATTGCAGGAGGAAAAATAGCTTGAAAATGAGATGAACTAGAAAACAGCTCTATTTGTTTAACATTTTTTCAAACTTAACACACCACTTGCAATACACATTCAGGTATTTTTATGTTACTTAGAAAAGATGACTTTTAGGTCCCCTAAAAGGTTCACTACTACTGCAAGCCCTTCCCACCCCACTACAGATGCTGGCATCAAAGAAAAAAAGCAGCTCCCCACCAGAGCAAGGAGACACGAACAGAGAAATAAACTTCCAAGTAAATCCTGCATCCTAGCAAACAGCAGCAGTCAGCCAGCTACAACATATGCATTTGCTGACAGTAAAATTAGTAAGAAGCTACTGCAAAATTATTATACTATCCAGATAACCGGAAATTCAAGCACACACATTACCCAAAACCTAAAAGGGTCTGCAACTCTCTTGGTTTCAACTATCAAGAATTCATATTAATATTTACTTGATAAGCAACCAGTTTTAGGGCTGGGACTGGAATTCACATCTTGAATTTCAAGAAGCAAAAACAACTTTAACATCCCACTTAAGAGACAATTTCAGCTGAGCTGGCAAACAGCTAATCATACTCACAGTTCAACAGCCACAAAAATAATTTTCATAGCATTAGAAGTCAGTATCAGCTCATTAAAATGTAACCTACTGGAGTTTGCACTTAATTCATAATTCTAACAATCATCATCCACAACTGTTACATCAAAAGTAACTATACGAAAGGCAAATCAAAGTAAAAATGTACAAGCATGTTTCATGGATTAAAGAAAAATGTGGAACAGAAAACACATTTGTGAAAAAACCACTCTTTGGCAACAACTACAGCATAAGACAAAATGGCTTGAGTATCTGAAATCCCCCATTTCCAAGGGGAATTTCAGGAATGCAAAATATTGTCTACAGAATTATCTTCTTAGACATGAGTTATATTTGAGAACACCAGCTACATAGAACATTATCATGCTAAGTTTTGGGATTTGGGCTCAATATTGGAGCTAGCAGGATAAGCAAGCGTAAACCCTTAGTGCCACCTTACTTTATTTTATTACTATTTTGATTTTTTTTTTAAAGGTAAAACTGTTCAACAAAAAAACACCAGAAGTGGTTAAATAGAAATAAACTAATACAAAACCAACTAAAATTTCTATTCAAAGTTTATTATACCAGTAGGAATCAAAGCATCACAGAGGGGGGCTAGCTTGGGGGTGGGAGAGCAGAGTTGTTTGAGAATGCAAAACCATAATCCCAATATGAAAAACATTTTTCAGATCTCATCAGCTTACTTAAATAGAATAAAAGAATTTCCACACTTTTTTACTACTTTACAAAGTAGTGCAGGAAGGTTACTGGACTCCTGGGGAAGTGCTTCTACAAACCACTGAAAGGAAACCAGAAGGTAACAGCGAGTTGTGCTCTAACACCACTGAGGTGCTGAACAAAGTGGAATGGGGGTCTGTCAAAATGCCTGTCATATATTCACATGGGCTTTAGCTTCCAGAGGGCAGGAAAACAACAGAGAAAAGAAAGAACAGTTAAAAAAAAAAATCCTGCTAGTACAGAGGTTTGGTATACAGAGAACTGTATGTGTTTAAGACTGACTACTTGCATGATGACGAGCCCTTCTTGACTGGAAATCTTCACTGCTTCACTGTTAACAGGTGAAAGAATATTACAAATACTTTTACCAGTGGTCCAGACATGCTGAAGGTTTGTTCTTGTATTTATTAAAAGGGCTTGAAAATTTAATTCCAAGGTGTTTTTACATGAAATGCAGAAAAACAAGTATAAGACTACCATAATCCTCCCTAAAGATGAATTTGAAGACCTAATGCTCAGTTACCAAGAGGACCACTTCACATAGTTGGTCACTTCACAGACTGTATAAAGGATTTCCTTCATGTTCTTTAACTGATGTAACTGTGGTATTTGGTCTTACAGCTAAAGTAAGGTCGATGATTTCCAAAACATTAGCCAGAAAGCAGAAAGGATGGAGGTTGGAGAAGACAAAGAGGCCCCGAGACAAGCCATCAGCGAAACACCAGCTGATCAGTCATTTTCTGCAGCAGAGCCAGTTTCTTTGACAAGGCTGACACATAACAAAACCGAGGAATAAACTAACATCCTTTGTTAGTCACTGCAGCTTCCTGGATCACTGACCAAAGATGCTTAATTTAAATGCAAGACAATCTGCAATGTTATTGCAACATCTTAGTAGAGCAGTAATAACTACAGTATGCTTGCAAATGAAGAGAAATGCACAAGAGAAAGCTCAAGATGGCAAGCAGCATGAAGAACTAAAGGTAGTGTTTTCATTTTTTTCTTGAATGTTATGTGTTGTTACATTAGTTGTCTTCATTGATTTTAACATACTACTTCATTAATTCAGCTTCATTAATTTCTATTACTGTCAATATGAACATGTCAACATGGTGCCAACATCTGTAGCCTTATTCAGAAGGGGCAATGAGTCCAAACAGAAATAATCTGATAGATGCACTTGTAGCCAATCCTATTATCCCGAGAATACTTTCTCCAGCAGAAAAAAAGTGGTAAGTCTTTTACAAAACAAAGACTTCTTAAAACTTCTTCTAAACTTTGCATTTTTCATTTAGAACGCAAAAGCCAGTTTGCTCACTCCAAATGGTCAGCTGCACCAGTAAGCTAAATACATCATGTATTTACTAGAAACCTTCATACAGCATCTGGTATCTGAATTGGGGCTATTAGAAAAGATGACATTTTCCTTCTTGTTTTTTCTGTATCAGGAAAAAAACCAAATACATTCTAGAATTATTTTAATACCTTTGCTTTCTTCTCACCCTTTTTCCACCTCAGGAAGAGAGATATGAAGCTCACAGGAGCCATATGTCATCTGTTGACTTTAGCAGCAAAACACAGCCAAAAGAACATTAAATCAGTCCCTTTGTTTCTTCTGACTCATCTGAATTTATATTCAGTCAGGGTTTTATGGGCATAAGCTTGTTTCAGAACCCGAGGTAAAACATTTTTCTTCAACTGTAATTATTTTTATTAGTAGAAATTAATCTACAAACATCTTCTTAATACTCTTGCCACAAACCAAAAGGTATGCATTAGTCGGTCTCAGAAAAATTGCTGTTTCCGTGTACTCAGTAGAGGTAATACTCTGTGCACATCTTTGTACACCTTTCTAAATCACGTGAAGATTGGTTTTTACAACTGAAGTAGAAAAGCAAAGTTCTGAGTAATGAAAATGCACCATTTTTTAGTAGGTGCCCCTCAATATATGCCTAATATTTAAACAGAAAAAGAAGAAAAAAAGAAAGAGAAAAGCATATGCTGATAGAACTCAGTTTGCTATTCAGCATGTAAAATTTCTTGTTCATTTATCTATCTAGAAGCATGTATCCATATAGATACACATACAAGCACCCACATACTGTTGTTCCTCAGCAGTAAATAAAGAAGTGTATCCTCTCTCTAACCAGATATAAAAGAGGAAAAATGCGTTAACCTTTCAGCTAATAAATTCAAATCACTTTCTAAAGTCATCATGGAGTCTAATCACTTGAAATATGTAGGTTTAGCTTGCATCTCCTTTCTTTTGGGAAATCTGCAAGCTGAGTATGATCAGCAATAAGGTTCTTTGACACTGTGGAAAGTCCCCTTCACCCCAAAGAGATCACGCAGATAGAATAATAAAAGATTAAGAGGCCCGAACCCATACCCAGCTAGGAAAGAACGTGAGTCAGGAGTGCATGTCCATACACATCCGTGCACCCTTCTCAGGCGTATGCGCGCACACACACAATGACACAGAATGGTGGGGATTACAGTTACAGTGTTTTTGAAAAGTTTAAAAAAAAAAAAAACGGCAGATAGGTTGACTTGTTGTGTATTTACAGGAGGTGTGTGCGTGCCCAAATGGGTGAACAGGGCCAAGAAGCTTTTCAAGCCAGTGAGAAATTACTGGCAGAAGGTGGGACCCAACAGTTCTGCATTCCTGCGCAGCAGCTGCTTGTCAAGAGAGGGGTGCATGAACCTACGTCTAAATTTACTTTTGATATCAGCACATAAAAATCCTTTTTTAGAATTGCTGGTAAAAGGGGAGTTTCCCACACTCGTCATTTTACATTTTATCTTTCAAACCCCACAGTTCGCTTGCTTCGCAAAATGCAAGTGGGACATTTAAAAACCACTTCAGTTCTGCTGCTTTTTAGGTAACTTTTCTAATTATTTATTGGCCTGGAAAAGCTTCTTGGGAGTACACAGGGAAGAAGAGGAAGGAGTAGTTAAATACTATGAACTAGTAATAATAAACACTGAGAGACTTTTCTCATTTCTCAAAGGCTTTGACATGAAAGCAGAAGTAAAAAGTCAATAACTACTTAACAAAATTTTAAGAAATTTTCTGGCGCCATCATGCAACATGCAATTTATTTTAATTCTTAGTCTTTGTTAATACTTCCAGCTCATTAGAAGAGTATCAAATAACAAAAAAAAAAGTTGACTACATAAACCACACATATTATGCTGCTTTCACTCAAAGATTTCATAGCACATAAAGCAGTAAGCTACAAATTATACCTATAAATAGCTAACAGATTGGGAAACAGAGGCAAAGACAGGTCAAGTGAGCCGTGTAATGTGGCAGCAAAGTTCCAGAGCAGAGTCCAGGCACAGGTCCATGTTAAGAGACTGCAGATTTACATACTGGCTAGAGAAGGATTACTATGAGAAAATAATGACTGGTTTTTTATTTAATCCCTAAACTAAAAGTCAACCAGTCAACTAAAAATCTGAAAACTGTTGGAGCTTTATTGAATTTAATATAATTGAATTACTGAAAATTTACTGAAATGTTGGTATTCTATACAAACATCATGACAGATCATTTAAAATCCTCATTCTGAATAAATTAATAATAAATATTTTTTTTTAAATCACAAAATATCAGAGTTAGAGGATGAAACACTAATTAGTTTAATCATTTCTGAATAGGCTGTGCCTTTGAGGGAGACAGAAGTTGCCAATTCCCACAGAAAGTCATCTGTCTGGCCCCTTCAGTTTGGGCTTTCCCTTTCTCCTTTACTTCTGACAGGAGAAAGCCCACAGTCTCCAGATGGCTACGGTTTCCAGTCAACCCCCAGAGTGAGGAACAACTACTGCACTGTCCACTACACACTGCTCCAAAAGAGATGTGGAGCTGGAGCACCAGAGAAGACAGCTTGCCCTGAGTGAAATCATGGCCAGCCAGAGCTGGCACCGGTCACCACACAGGCATCTTGTGGCTCTGCTAAAGATTTACCCTTGGAAAGATACTGGGTTTACTGTTACTGCAGCGGCTGGATATTCAGGGGACCTGTTAAGAAGCCTGATTCTGGGAGCTCGCATGTCTGATCATCCTAAAGCCTGTCTATAGACATTCGCTACATAAACAGACATGCGGAGTCAAAATTGTACCAAACCTCAGCTGTCTGCTATGTGCTTCCACCAAAAATGCCCAGATTAGCACTCCATAAATTCTGCAGGTGGTAGAATCGCACAGACACTCCATAATCCACTCCGGGAAGAAACACAAACTGATTAGCTTAAGCACGCAATGAAAATAGCTTCTGCTAATACAGACAACACAGTGAAGCAAACTACAGAACGCCTACATGATCTTCTCCTGTTTTAAGAGACAAGGGTATGGTAATAAAAAAGCTGGAGATAGAAAACCAGTGGCAAAGTATTTGCCACAGTTGGATTCCTCCTTCCTCCCCCCCTTAGTGAAATTAGAGTGAGAAGGTTGATTTGGAGAGAAAGGGTTACACTGAAAAAAACAATCGTGGACATGGAAGCATCACCAGCTTAGCCCGCTTGGCAGCTGAAGTGTCAAGGAAAGGCCAGCTCAAGTAAGATTTGGGCCTGACTGGAATGATGGGGTGTCACATCACAAAAACCCTGAGAAAAGCAAATCTCAGCTACCAGTGAGGAAAAGTGATGCACAGTGTTGCAGGGCATGTACAGAGAGATGGCTGAAAGACAGAGCTGCAGGAAGACTTTTGTTGGCTCTTCTTGCTGTCTNTGGGGGGGGGGGGGGGGAATCCATCTTTGCTCCAGCTTCCCAGTGAGATTCCTTTTACTTGTTTTTCTTCCCATCTTCTTCTATTCAGTATCTCCTAATAATATAAGCCACAAACTCAGCTACTATCTCCACTCTGTTGACGTACTGGGCTGCAGTGATCACGCACTGGTGGAATTCACGCTCCTGAGGGATATGGGAAAAGCAAGGAGTACAGTCAGGACCCTAAATTTTAGGAAGGCAAACTTCCAGCTCTTCAAGGAGTTAGTCAGAAGGACCCCCTGGGAAACAGTCCTCAGGGACAAGGGAACAGAACAGAGCTGGCAGATCTTTAAGGACGCCTTCCATAGAGCGCAAGAGCTCTCAGTCNCCAGGTGTAGGAAATCAGGCAAGGAAGGGAAGAGACCAGCATGGCTGAATTGAGACCTGCTGGTCAAACTAAAGGGCAAGAGGGAACTGCACAGGCTGTGGAAGCAGGGACAGGTATCCTGGGAAGAGTACAGGGATGCTGCCCGGTTGTGTAGGGAAGGGGTCAGGAAGGCCAAGGCATGGCTGGAGCTGAATTTGGCGAAGGATACGAAGCATAACAAGAAGGG
>VYZW01040913.1:4240-17483 GCA_013401315.1 Balaeniceps rex | reverse complement strand
AAGGACGTGGACCTGTTGGAGTGGGTCCAGAAGAGGGCCACGAAAACGATCCGAGAGCTGGAGCACCTCTCCTACGAGGACAGGCTGAGAGAGTTGGGGCTGTTCAGCCTGGAGAAGAGAAGGCTGCAGGGAGACCCTATTGCGGCCTTTCAGTACTTAAAGGGGGCCTATAGGAAATATGGGGACAGTCTTTTTGGCAAGGCCTGTTATGACAGGACAAGGGGTAATGGTTTTAAACTAAAGGAGGGGAGATTTAGGCTAGATATAAGGAAGAAATTTTTTACAATGAGGGTGGTGAAGCACTGGAACAGGCTGCCCAGAGAGGTAGTGGAGGCCCCATCCCTAGAAACCTTTAAGGTCAGGTTGGGCGGGGCTCTGAGCAACCTGATCTAGTTGAAGATGTCCCTGCTCACTGCAGGGGGGTTGGACTAGATGACCTCTAAAGGTCCCTTCCAACCCAAAGCATTCTATGATTCTACGTGTCAGCTTCAAAACTCTAAAATGTCTGCTGTCTTTCTAAGTGACAAAAACAATCCTTAAGTTTTCACTACAACCACCTTTCTTCACTGAATACTACCGTAAGAGCTGTCCTGCAATGTATGTAAGGACCCTACATCCAAAATATGCTTCAGGATTTAGTCACTTGGTTGCAGAAATCTGCCACATTACCACCCATTCTCTTCCACAGCAGAAGTAGCAATGGTACCCTTTCCTTGCAACTGCCGTTCATACTTGTTTTAAATGCCAAAGGTGGCATATTTATACTGACATCATAGACTGTAAACTGGAGGACCTGAGAAACAGGCTTACTCTGCTTTCTGCCACTGGCAAAAGTATTATTTCAAACAACTGTAATTAGATTCTTCAAAAAACACAACTCAAAACAGCAAATCTTAGATTTCTTCTGTTGAGAAATTTCAGGTGCTCATTTTATTCCAGCTAGGCACCAACAAATTTACAGGTACCAAAATGGTTAAGGAGGAGGATTACAGATCATACACTTCACACTGCCAACAGAATAGGACAATGTCACTGAAAATGGAAATCTACCCTTCCCTTATGTCCCATCCTTGTCCACTTGGCTCCCACACATATATCCATCTTGCCTATATATCCACCCTACATAAGCATTTGTGTAATTGCATGCTGAACCAGATCAAGGAATTAACTTGCATACAGATCAATCTCTTCTTTATGAGCCTAATTTTAACTCATGTTAGTTTTCCAATCCCCAGCTTGGAGGAAGAGGAGGAGCACAGTAGAGCAGAGAGGAGTAGAGGCAGCATGGCCTCCTTCTACATCAACAATAAATTATACATCCAAACCTGCCCAGGGAATCACCTTGTCTAGAATCTACCCTCCATCTCACTTGTACGGTAGACACCTAAATCTTTTTCTAAACAGAGTAACACAAATCATTTATTAGAGTGAAAAGGAATTTGTTTGAAATCTCTGCAATGTTAAGAGTCATGGACACCTTTTGTTCCATCAGAATATGTTAACTCTGCCCTCTGTATGTAAATCAAAATAATGAGTCCAAAGGTGTGTCTAACATTGAGTCTTTTCACCTATATCACTGTTGTTCCATTTACAAGACTTTTGCTGTAAACTATTCTCTTTAATTTGTAAAACAACATATGCAGTCAATTTAGACACTCTAAAGCTGCAGAGGGGCAATACCAGAGAAACTGGGAAATTCGTAGTCAACAATATTTAAAACTATAATAAAAATGCTTTAGGAACTTGGCTCATTTTACAAAGTTAGTTTATACAACTATTGCAATGAGCAGGTTTCCAATTTCAAAATGCTGAAAGCAACCTTTTAACACAAACCTACGGAGGGGGGGGGCGGGGAGAAAACAAATCTTCATTTCTCTGGTGAGTTTGATTTCCAACATTCGTTTTTCAACCAGGAGTTTTAATAACATTAAGCAGAATACTAAAGAAATGCTCAAGGACGTAAGTGGAATCTTAAATGAATTCCTCAATATGGCACTTAAAACATTTCATAGATAATACTTCCCTCCAGGAAAATACGTCCTATTACAAATAGAAACTGCTTTTATCAAGTTCTAAAGGAAATGGTCTCTGCCTGCTTTTGTCCTTAAGCAACTAACATCAACTACAGAAGGGTTATTAGCACAAGAAAAAGTGCCAAAATCCTTTCTGTTGCTAACATGAACGTGCACTGTGAACAGTGTATGGAAGATCTCCATTTTCAGGCGTCTCTGCAAAGTAAGGCCTTTGCGGAACATTCCTGTAGAATCTAAATAATTCATGTTTGGGGGCGGAGGGGACAAAGATATTGTAAAACCCTCAAATACTGTACTCCACATGCTGCATCTTCCAACGTGCTATTGACTCAAGGTACGGAGCACAATTTTAGATCTCCTTCAAGTGGACAGCCCACAGTGTATACAGAGCACTTTAAAAAACAAAAGCTTAGTACCAAAAGGTTCTTTCTCTAATATTTATCTATATTAACCTGTTGTTTATAATGAAATGCCCAGCAGCTAGCAGAGCCAGCAAAGCCTCCCTCCTCTCACATGTGGCTTTCAGGAGTGCTGCTATGTTGAAAAGGCAAAATTATCATTGCCCAACAACATGCAATCCAACAACAAAACGCCATTCCAAATGGCTTGATAGGAGAACAAATGGATGGATTTTTTATGGACTTATGTCAACTCCAAGGTGTACAAGCTGACTCAATGCTATTCAAAGAAATCAAAACTCTAATGCTCCTGTCCTGTACTGATTTGAATCTTGCAGTAAAGAAAGTTAATGCTGAGTATTGTTTAACTGACAGAAATTCACAGCTTAGCCAAAAAAATGTACCTAAAAAGCCACTTAGCACCTTTAAGCTACTTTCAGGATAAGAAAACCAGAAACAAGATAACCCCAATATTACAATAAATTAAAATATACACTACTGTAAATTTTCTTATTTCTAGAAGTACAAGCGTGAGTGTATATGGTGTTATAATCTGCCTCAGTTTGGGCACTTTCCTAAATTTGGACACATGTTGGAAGAGTTTAAGCTGACATAAATCTTGGATCAGAAGAGATTAAAGGTAAACATAGGTTATACTGATTTAGAACGACAATGGAATTTCATCTTTTAAAAACACTTGCAATTTCATCTAAGAATTAAAAAGAATTAACCATAAAATAATCTGATCTAATGGCAGATGATGCTACAGTGACCTGTTCAGCTTTTTGCCACCATCTCCAGCCTCACACTGCTTCTGCGCCAGCTCTCACACACATGTAAGCTCCCAGTGAGATCCCTCAGGGAGCTAGCTAATCCTGCAGAAAACGAGCTCTGCAGGAGAAGAGCAAATACTGTCTGTGGGTTTAACACCCTGAATGAGCCCACCACGAGTCAGGTAAGTGTCACCTACCAGGCCATTAAAATGGTGGCAAAGCTTAGTAGTAGCGAAGCGGGGAACAAGGCTGTCTCCTTGTGGTAGAAATTCTCTGTTAGCTCAGCCAAAGGACAGGACATGTATTGCAAGTCTGCAAGTTCGCATTGTTCACCAGTTTTATTACTCTGTTGTGCCTTTGCTGGCTACCGCTGATCTTAAAAATAACTTATGAGTAACAATTTTAAGGTATCTAAAAATACGGATCCATTGAGAACCAGGGGTTTTTAAAAAGCACATTTGGTATTCTAGCTTCTTTAAAAACTCTTTGATTTTAGACAGCACCAAATTGAGATTTAAGCAATATTCTTCAAATACCTCCAAGCAAGTACTCTCGCAAATACCTAACCTCCCATTTTGCTGTTTTTTCATTGCAACATTTGTTAAATAAATTCTAAAGGTTATTTCCATGGCTCAGGAGAATTTGGCTATTATTATGATAAATATTCTTGGAGAACGTAATTTTTTTAAAAAAAAAAAGCAATGACATAAGCATAACATGACTTTTATGGATGTCACCGTCTTTGGTCTACATCCAAATGCATGCTAAAAATAGTAAGAACAGAGTTATATTAAACCAGGAAATTACAAGGTGTCTTGATGCAAAATATTGGTTTACATAAAATAGAAAAATATTTTTCCAGCAGACGTAAATTAAAACGGGTAAGCGAAAAACACCAGACAAACTGTTCCCCATCTTAAGACACTGAAGAGCTGGTATTTACATATAAGGTCCCTTCCAACCCAAAGCATTCTATGATTCTATATTATGCAAGAAACTGATCCCAGTGAAATTGTGCCTGAGGCACCGTTCTTAGAAGCAAAAATCACAGGTATGAGCATATGAAGAAAACTTAGAGATATATAAAATTTTGGTTAACTGAGAATTTAAATTGCTAACTAAATGATTACATTAACTCCTAATTTCAAGAGCAGACAGGACACATCCAGAATAACATAATTTTTTTCTTACTGTGTTCAAGATACAAAATAACTATTTGAAATACCTGAATTCTTCAGAAATCCGCAACAATTTTTAAAAAGGCAAAAGATTCTGAATACACCTTTAAATCACCAGTGTACCAAAGCAATTTTTTAAATGGTTTCCTTTCTCTCACTGAGATATCCCAGAATCTATTAGCTTAAATTTATTCACATACCAAGAACACATTAAGACTTCACAAATTTCTGTTCTTCTCCCTTCTCAATTATGCCAACATCAATCAAGCACTATCGTTCCAGTGCCATGAAAAATAGTCATCTTTTCTGTAACAGCAACCATCACCTCCCAAAGTTCCAAGAGAAAAGACAGAGCACCAGCTTTGCTGCAACACATCAACAACAGATAAGACCTGTTAAAGTAGCAGCGCTAGTCATGCAAAACACCTGGTGCCGCAGGCTGGAAATAGCAACACCAGCAAGAAAATTCTCTAAGGTATTTGTGATTATTATCCTAGATACCATCTTGTATTTCCTACCAAGATATCAACTTCATGTATGGCATTTGAGTGTGTATATTTAATAGTTCCATGAACACATATGCTTCCCTTAAACACAGCTGAATATAGACTTTTCAGGTGTTCCTTCTCAAGCTGTATCTAATTACATTTCAGCAGTCTGCCAAAGCAACAGCTGTCTCCTTAGGAAAGTAATAATTGTAGCATGAAAATCAGGGTTGTACTTGCTTCCTGCTTTTGCTCATATCTACTATTCCAAAGGCAACCCCCCCCACACACACAAATATGCTAACATCTGGAATTTAACAGAAAAACTGACAATAAATACCAAGGAATGAGGTAAAAAAAAGATCCATACCAAAACCTGAAATCCCACTTCTAGCCACTGTTATTAGGTCTTATAACAAAAATTAAATAAAATTTATTTCAGAAGATGTGTGTGACTTCTACTCCAGGCCTGCCTTACGTTTATTCGTATCTTTTAAGAAAACGTTTGCTCTACATCCAAAAATTAATCCAAGCCCCTATTTACTATTAAAGACTCAAAAACAATCTATGTCTCTCAAAACTTAATTAGCTATTGTAAGTTTCTGGACATGCATCCCTATTTTGACCTACAAAACATAACTAAATAAAAGTACTGGCTTTATACACAGATTACACTACATTTCCTACCATACCTACTACTGATGTTACAATAGCGTAACTATTAAAACAGATTTGGCATATTAACCATCATGTTGTTTGTCTCATGCCAAAAATCCTAGTTACAATGAAAGTGGCAGCAAGCATTATACCCATATTAGTAGTATTCTTTTTGCAACCCTTGGTAGCACTTCACTTAAGTACGAGGAGTGGTGGGAAACTTTAAGGGGAACAGGGTAACTAAAACAAGGCAACTGGCTGCCCTTGTAATCTGCAGTCAACTTAAAGAGCCACTTCAGGTCATGAGAAATTTCAAGATGACAACTCTTTCATAGTTCTCTTCCCACGGTCAGAAAAAAATACCACATGGAAAAGAAATACTCCATGAAAAAACTACTCTTTCACTAGCTTTTATGGTAACTTGCACGTAAGCCAAACAATGTACAAGGGTATCGCTCACTTTCCTACTTAAATGACTTTTCATAGTCATGCACAAACTTATAAGAATGCTCAACCAACATATATCAGCTGGCTCATGTACTGTTTTCGGATATCGGTATCTGCAACCCTTTTACCGGAGCTAGCATCATTGTCTGAACTCAGATGACTCAGATAAAAACAATGTGAAAACATAGTTTGTTTTCATGTTTGAAGTCTCCACTGGTCTCCTGCAACAATAACAGGAAAAGCTGTATGGATCGATACACAAGATTAGTAATAGGGACTTTTCTTCTCCTACCCAACAACACACACGTGAAACTTTCTTAACCAGATAATACATGCAACACTTACCAGATCTCTGTGAAGCACCCAGTTTGCATGGAGGTAATGGATTCCATCAAGGATCTGGTAGAGTAGGGATTTAACCATAGATCTTGGCAACTGCATGGGCTTTTTATTTGCTTTTGAGGCACGGTGAAACTTGATAATATGCTAGAAATAAAACAAGTAGAAACAAGCAGCAAGTTAGATAAGTGGAAAGGTTTTTTGTTGTGCTGATTTTTTTAAACTATTAACACTAAATAATGGAATGAAATACAGATTTTGTTGAACTTTGCAATTAAAAGTAATAGTGATGTGCTCACAATTTTCTCAAATTGTTTTTATTCTCCGAGTTGCTTTAAAAAACAGCTGTCAAGCTTCTGTTAATATCTAAAGACTGGCTACTTACCTCCAGTAAAGTGTCTTAGATATTCTCCTCCCTCCCTCCTCCCCATTTGGGATCCTCTTATCCTCAGCTGCTAGAGCAGAAGCTTCCAAACCAGCAGTATCTTCCAGGAAGAGGACCACACTCTATGCTTTCACACCTTCCCTCCTCCTCTCTAAAAACACCCAGGACAGAGTGCTTGCAACTACTTTACTGCTCCCCCCTAAATGAGAATCCCAGGTAGAGAGAGATTAAATAAATATTCAAATAAATATTTAAGGGGGTGGGGTGGGAACTCCAAAAACCCCACACCACAACATTAGGGTGAGATCATGTGGAAACATCTAAAAATGGTTATATTCTCACTTCCAAGTTTTGGCTGCATACTTCATTGATGACAACAAGCTAGTGGTTCTTGATTACAGAAGTCAGTAAGCCCACTAGAGGACAAATACTGCTTGAAAACATGGAATGCAGAAAGGGACCCCAGCATTAGTCAGTTGAAGGAATGAAAAAAAAGATCATGAAAAGATTGCTGAGAGATCATGAAATATTCATAAACTAATTAATATTTATTGTAAGATCAATGTGGAGATGATGGGTTAGGTTTGGTTTTGCTACCCCATACAAGAAATAAAGTGGGGTGAGGCCCTTCTACCTTTTCAATCCTCAGACAAGGTGGGGCTATGCAAGGCACAAACCTAATCTTAACATATTGCTATTCAGCAAACAACTAAATCCATTCATTCAGATTAAAAAAAACCAACTCCTTTTTGAAGGCAATTCAAAGAAGCATCTCAAATAACAAAATAGTTTTCAATTATGTGCTTTTTGAAAGACAGAAATAATAAAGGCAGTTTGCATTTTTATTGAAAGCGATTCAAAATGCTAATCTGTAGAGTGACAAGACTACTAATTACCCAATTCTTTAAATAGGATTTATCTAGTTCAAGATCATCCCTCTCCCCAGGTTAAAGAGGCAGCCAATGGCTGTGCTTTCATTAGACCTCTGCTCCCTCCACCACTACCCCCTGCCAAGTTTGCCACTACTGCTCCCAATGAAAATGGTAACGGGTTAATGCTTCCTCACAGAAAATGCTACCTCTGGCTGTCACCAGTACTTTAGCCACTGTCAAACTGTGCTTAGCAAAGGTGTAGACACTATTGTTTAAAGAGAAATAAAAAAAAGCAAAAAACCCCAAGTTAATTAGAACAGGAGCCTGCTTACTCCCTATCAACAGCAATGTTCCCACGGATCCTTCCACTACTACACATATGACAGTGATGGCTGTATATTAAAAAGCAGTATAAAAGAAAGCTACAGGATTATCAGTTTTTAATATACAAATGAGGATTAGTAAACAAACCAAACTCTTAATACCTGATCCTTTAATTGTGCAATCACTCTGAGAACTCTAACGGAAAGCCTTAAGGGATCATTTCCTTAGAAAAGTTTTTTCTTGTCATGTCACAAGAAGATTCTTTGTCAAAACTTCAACTGGGAGTCCCTACCTTCCAGTACTGCACAATGCTCACTGGATAATGACGTTCATATATAATTACAATATGATTTATAAAGCAGTAATGATACCATAAACCCCCAAATTAATATTTTTATTCATACACAGTATGAAAAAAATACAGGAGCAAAGGTCACAACAGAGACCCATAAAACCAGCTCAGCCCTTTTTCAAGGTGCATGTAATCACTAAAAGGGACTTCTACACCCATTTAAAAACTGACTAGTATCCACACAAAACATTATTCCTTATAATGAAGGCATACAGAAAATGAAACTGAAAAAGGGACTCATGGGACAGAATGGGACACAACTAACCATGGGTGCGTTGAGGAGGAACGCTCTGCCTCTGGCCCTACCACAGCCCCTGTGGTACCTCTTGAGGAAGGGAGCACGATGGCACCAGGCTGATGCCCTCTGGTTTCTGCCCCTGCCCTCCCCTGTGGCTCCCCGGTTCCTTCCAACGGATTGGGAACCCTGCTGAAGGTTTTGTCCTGTAAGAAACTAAAAGACTGAGCAGACACTTAACAGAAGAATCTGTTCAGGAACAAGATACTAGTTATTAATCAAGCAGCTACTAGTATGCTGGGGCCATCTACTAGATCAGCAAAGCAAAGCTTACACCAGGGTAGAGGAGGGGAAGGTTTCCTGAAGGTTTCCTGACTCAAAGCAGCAGCATCCCTCTTTCTTCCTCTCATTCCACAGGAACACCTAGGTGAACTTTTGAGGCAGACAACCTGCCCTTAGAGCTTTAGGTATGCAAGTTACCTCTAAACCAGAGCTAGCACAACTAAATCAGAGCAACACTAAGCTAAGTTTCCCAGCCAGACTTGCCAGCTGAGGCTCACCGCCACACCGCCACACTTACCAAAGCTGGGTCAAGCTCCAGAAGATGGCAGAGCTTGCTTTTATCTGCCTCTGAAATACCACTTAGACATATCCTAAATCATCTTGCTCTGATGTTGGTTTGTCCCAGTCAGAAAAGCTAAGAAAGTACACTCCTTTCTTGAAGGAGTTCTTGAATTGCAGAAGTGAATTAAAACTGATAGCTCTGCTTTAAGCAAGCAATATCACCACTAGATAAAATCTGATTTCCTACAAAAGCAAATAAAAATTATTGTTACCAACTTACTCTACAGAAGTTTATATTCATCAAATCGCAAACTCCACCCCATCACAATTTAGATTAGAGAATTGATTAAAAATTAAACTAAAAACATACTGCAGGGCCAAATAGTACAGGGAACTGGAAAGCCAAATTGGCCCCACACCACTGGAATGAATCCATAGTGCCTGTGACCAAGCCCTACTCTCAAGTGTTNATAAAAAAAAAAAAAAAAAAAAAAAAAAAGTAGTTCATCCAAATTCTTGCATGCAACTAGCCATATGAAGAAAGACCAACACACATAACCAACACTAAACAGCAATTTTAATGGCAGTGTCCATCTAAGAAATAGAAGGGCAAATAGGTGCCATTGCTGAACAGCATCTTTTGTACTGGAGGCAGCAAGCCCAAGCTTTTTCTTATTTCTTTATATTTTCAGAAATATATCTATATGGCCCTACCACTGTTGTGGGAAAATATTCCTCAAATTAAAAAAACTAACTAAATATATAAATAAGAGCATCAAAACAGAAATAAATGAATGGTCATAACAATTTGACAAAAGTTTTGGAGATCACGCAGATCAGGTGTCCAGTATGCTCCAAAGCAAAGGATGCCATACCAGCATAACTATGCTAACGGAATTTTTTTAACTTGAGCAATTCTGCTGACTTCAGCTATGGCAGGGAGACCCGTTATTTCCGTGTCAAAATATTTAAGATTTAATAGTTTAAATCCAAGACCTCAGGTGTAGCAACGGGTGCAGGTGCCAGCAGAAACTCGGATGTTCTTTATACATAACTGTACTATACAAGCGGATAAGGCATTCTCTACCAGCTTCACCTCCTGAATAGTCCCAAAGTGCAACCTCAAGTACGGCATATAACAGCCACAATCTTAGACCTAATAAAAAAATAAACTCCCTACCTAATAAAGGTAGGGAATAATTTACAGGAATTATAGGACTTGTAACCTTCATTTCCCATTCCCCAGATGACTGCCCTAACAGTTAAGCTTCAAAACCATACTCCTCCTTTCTCTCATTCAGTAAATCTTCTTGCAGAATAGCACAGCATCAAGAGTGTCCTGTGAGTTGGGAGTACAGATTTGAATCCTGACAGGTACGAAGGACATTCTGCATCTCTCTCTGGGAATCAGGAGATGTGCTTGGACGTTTCAGCTTCTAACCTTTAGGTATGCCTAAGTTCTTTGCTGACTCTTACCCCTAATGGATAAACATTAAGAACAAAACATGAGGACTTCCACAATCCAGTCAGAGAGGCACGTTTGTAGCAAGAAGACAAGCAGACAGAGTGTCAAACAGCTTCAGCATTCTCCATGTCTTTTTTCACTGTCACTCCCTAAAGATAACTTAATTCCTGTATTCTGATAGACCACCTGGCCACAAAAGCTGAAAAATACCCAGACACATTCAGCAAAAGTTTAGGGAAGCCTTAATTGTCAGTGCGCACTATACCAGTCACATGCTACAGAACAGAAACCCATCCCCAACGTTATCCAGACATAATTTCATTTTAATTAGTTCATTAGAACACTGAAGATGCAAGCTTCCCTTTTGATATATCTAAGATGCTTCAAAATGAAAGAAGAATGCTTGTCATACGAGGTAAATGGAACTTCAAGCAATATTCAAATCTATTCAGCAAAAGTAGCCAAGTCACTTTCCCTTTCTGTGCAACTGTATTTTCACATTCCCAGATCTTAAAAACATGCTGCCACTGACTGGATTCCATAAACATTGTGAGCCAATTAGGTATTCACTTTCGAAAAGAAACATAATGTAAAATATTCCCACTGCTTTTATATATTTTGTTTTAAATTTAAACAAGGCATCAACTTTGTGGCAGTGGCTTTAAGTCTGTATTCTAAATTAAATTAACACTTCATTGACCAATGTTAAAATACAAATTTATTAACATTCTAGAAAAGTAATGAAGCTTCCAGAGGCTTGCTATAATTTGCTGTTTGCAACCTCTGGAACTATTGGTTTTATTTACTAACTGCATATACCCAGTTGTCGACTTCAAAAAATGTAATAAAATTGAGGAGAAAAACAGATGAACCTGCTTATTTCAGCAAGACCATTTTAGCTTTAGCAAAGCCAAGACCATATAAACAATAACAAATAAACAAGTGAAACAGAGCTAAGCATTCCAAAAGAAAATGCAGTGGTGACTCATGAAACAGTATTCAATACAGTAGTTCATCTGCTTTCTATGTTACGTAATGTGTTGAAATTGGTTTGAAAATTGGCTGATGAGGAACTACATACATTTTCTACATCCTCCACAATAAACAAAGTAAACATAATGCATGACAATATAGAGCAAACTCATTTAGTTTGTTCCATGAAAACTTCAAGTATTTACCCAGCAGCTGAATGAACATTCAAAAAGATCCTAATTTTAGCCTGCTTCCAAGGAAGTCAAGCTGATGCAAACATACTCCCTCTATGTTTGTGTCATCCCATTCCTGATTCCAAGAATTGCTGTTCAGTATGACAGAGGTTAAAACAAACAAACAAGTCAAACCTGGAAAGTTTTCATGGAGATAAGAAGCCAGCTAAAGGAGAGATTTTATGTATGTCTGACTAAATGAAGTTGCAGTGTGAGCTCTCACCTCAACAGACATGAGATGATCCATAGACCTCAAGACACAACCCCCTAGAAAACCTGAGTTCTTAAGTTCTACTGCTTAAGGCAATGCTTGTTTCAAAATTACATGCATCTCCATCAAACTGAAATGCAATCATGTCAACACAGATGCCTCTCCCTGCTGAAGTAAATAGCCTGTTTGCTCCCACACTTCAGCAAAACCCCTTCTTTCTATCCAATCCCTCATCCAACCTTTGAGAATAAAACAGAATTATGTCAATGTGCCAGTAAAAAGTAAAGTTACATTTTTAATATTAAAGAGATAGAAGCTTGGATGCACATTATATCTGTGTCAAGGTCAAGAGGAAGATTCGAATTATATCGCTTCAAGTCTCATTTTAAACATAAAATGATTTCCACCTTCTCTCTTCAGCAATCAATACCCAAACAAAGGTGACAAATATTCTTGAGCGTTAAATGTAAAGCACTTAAAAGGCTATGGAAGAATAAATCAAAATCTAAAGGTGGTATAAAAATCATTGTTTGCACAATTTTCAAAAAGAGGAAGCAAAGATAGACTCAATTAACCTGAGTAGCATTTATTTGCTGTTCCAAAAATAAATCACAGCTTCATAAGCCTACAGTTAGGACTCACTTCAGACAACAAAGTTTTAGACACTAAAAAAATTTTGTCAAGGATATATCACAAGTAAAATAAAATAAAATAAAAACGAAAGTGGATAAAAGTATTTCTACAGCAATCACTTAACTTTCCAATTTCGGGAGCATTACAGCAATCAGCACATAGCAGTCCTTCAAAAGAGGAGGAGGAAAAATATGCCTCAACAGCCTCCCTCTAAACGATGCCAGTACACTGCATCATCAAATATCTTCTTTAGAATGTCATTAACCAAACTGTCTAATGAAAAAATCCATTTCCAAGTGACAAGAGGTCCACGTTTTAAGTAACAGTGAAAGGATCTTTAACACACTAACTTTTGCTAAAGCTAACTTGCTTTAAATACCTGTACAATACAATAAGCTTTGAAGCACAGAGCAAACAGATTCAGTATCATTTTCCCAGGTTCTGCTGCGGTCTTTCTCGTTCTTCTAGATCTTTCAGACCTAAGTATGTCAGAATAACTCTATACAATAATAAACCCCATCAGAATTCAACTACTCTTTCAGTAGATATCTGAAACACCCAGTATTCACACCACTCTGTTCACGTTAATTCTTCACACATTTCATGCTTTTGCACCCTTGCCTCTGTGTTTGAGGTCTGCTCCTACCTGTTGTCTCCTCCAATTCTCACACTTCATGGTACAGAAAA
>VYZW01040911.1:48127-66546 GCA_013401315.1 Balaeniceps rex | reverse complement strand
GCTCACATGATAAACACAGAAAAGTCTGAATTTAGGACCTGAAATGAAACATCCTTTTATTCACATTCCACATTGGAGCTGTCTTATTTTGATACATGGGTTTTGTGGGAGCATATGTTTCAGCAGAATCTTTGGACAGCCTTGTGCTAACCTTCTTCTAATAAGAAGGACATCTTTGGAGGAGGACTGGAAGAACCAGGCTTGTGATTAGTTGAAGGACTGCACCTTCAAAGATCTTCTTATGAAGCTCAGAACAGCAGGTCTCATTGAACTGCTGAAATCACTGGGGAATACAGAGCATCACATTCCTTTCTGATTTCGAGATGACTGTATTTTTTAGGTGCAACCCGGAATTCACACTGAAACCTCTCTTCATGCCTTCTTAGTTTGGTTTGGGACTTACGAGTCTTTGAAGATACAATTGACACTGTGCAGTTTCCTCATTTCTGACCTGGCTATGCTAGTGTCAGGGTCCTCTTTTTTTTTTTTTAATTGCACTTATGAAATCTCCTCCTATATATTTTCTGCCTCATTAACATTGTCGTCTTCCCCTCGTCCATCTGAGAGGGTCTCATGTAGCAGCCCCTTTGCTTTGCTTTCATCTTTAACTTATGAGCTACCAACCCTCTTTCCCTGTTCCCAGCCTTTACTCCGGCAGTGCCTGCCCTGAGAATATTTCATTTCCATATCAACACTCCATTCAATATTCACTGTTAACACTACTTTACAACCTAGCTTAAACAAGTACTCTTTTAGCTTCCATCTCTACATCTTAATTTTCTCCCTATGATTGATGCCTTCCTATCGTCAGTACCACACTGCTCAGCCTTCTGGACTAAACTCATGTTGGTTATCTCAGTCTAATAAGACATCTTGAGGCATCCAAGGACTACTCTGCTCTCCATAACAATGAATTTATTTTACCTTCCTTCCTCTCTCAGGACCAGATTGAACCAGTGACCATCCACATACACGTTAATGGTATAAATAACTGTGATGGATATTTTTCAATGCTATCTGTAATAAATGTCAGCTGGCAATTTTTATGCACTCTGTGAGCTGTTGTGGCTTCTTTCTGAGGGTACTGCACTACCCAGTTGTCACAAAGATGGGTGGTTAGGTTGCGAAAGGATTAAGACTGTATGCATTGTTATAGTAACTGCATTTGTGAAACTAAATCAAGACTTAAGGAATTATGAGCATCTGATTATTGTTTGTGTTCCAGAACAGCCCAGAATGTGTTAGGCATGGTTCACAAAAGACAATGGCAAGGACTCCACTTGGAAAAAATTATATTTAGAGTATGTCTATTCTGCAGTTGATGCAGTGACTGGAGTTATTCAGAAAGACGTACCTGGTAGGTTTCAGCTAGCTAGCTCAGGTGCTGCAAGGACTATGGTTAGCACAGCAGCACAGAGCTCCGGATGGGCTGCAACAGTATGCAAGAAGCTGGGTAAATACAGCACTTAGTAAATGCTGAGCTCTGTGCTGCCATCCCTGCACCAGTGGCCAGGTGCAGCTGGCTGGTTCCAAGTGTGTCAAGCCTACAGCTCTCAGGCAGTAAAAGGTAGACAAATGAAAACTGTACTCTCTTAAAGTCCTTGATAATTGAGGTCTCCATTACTCCTATGAGCCTTTCCCTGTCAAAGCATACTCTGATCGTATTTTGAGGAACACTGGGTAAAATTAAAACTCTTTCCTTAACCTTCTAATCTGCCTGACATGACTGCTCCATGGATACAAGAAGTAGATGCAAGATGGATGCAAGAAATCATGTTGTTTGTTTACTGTGGATTTGGCACATTTCTAGGTACTTGCTCCCTTTCTATTTTCCCTGTTGCTCACATGGGCACGTCAAAGAGTAGCAAGAGACAGGAAAAAATTTTTTTTTTTAAAGGAAGAGAATATAATACTAATACCACAAATGTAAGTGCAGGGCTTGAAGGGCAGGAGTAGCAGAAGAAATCAATTTGAACTTCATTTTTTAAATTCTTTAACATTTCAGGTTTGCGGTATTTCTTTGCGAACTGGGAACAACTCTACTTCTGGACCAGATTCTGCTCTCAGTTACCTTAGTATAAATTTAGACAAAATCCACTGGACTTTACTGATATTACTCTTCGCTTACAGTAAGGTCAGTATGGAACTAGTGAGCCCACAGTGCCTCACACAAGGCCTGGTTCCACCCATTCTTGGTTGGGAAGTGTCTTCCATCTTTACTTCTGTTGCTCTTTATTTTAATGTCTGCATTACCTATATGTGTGTATGTGTCTGTGTACATACATTTCTGATACAAGTTTACCTATACACTCACACACACACATTATATATATAAAAAACGATACAGATATGCACACTATCCTAACTCTTTCAGGGATTTTGGAAAAGCAGACACCTATATGTCTGTGCCTCACCCCTGGAAACAATCTGAAGTTTGAGCTTTTAGTAAATACAGAAGAGCGGCAAAATAGTATAAATTTATCTTGTGTTCTTTGAGAGAAAAAAGGACTGGTTGGGGAAGGAATGAATGTTTTTATCAGTTAAAGTACACTTCTCATGGACAGTGTTAAGTCAAAATATCATTGATTTGACACTGGATCGATTATAATACACCAGCAGGAACAGAATAGCAACAGAAAAGGATTATCAATATGGGGAAAGCTTAAACAAGGCTTTCTCCTGGCAGGTGTGCATGGCTCTGGCATGCACTGTCCTATCGTATAAACACACAGAGTTATTTCATAACGTTTTGTAACACCATTCTGAAGGCAGATTATTAATGTAATCTAGACATGAGTAGCATGTATTCTGGATTTACGCCCATGTACCTAAAAGCAGAATCTGTCCACTGCTTATTCCATGTCTAAAGTGAACAATAAAAAATTAGAGACTGGATCTTTTCTCTTTTTTTGAAGGTTTATAGGGGGGAAAAGAAAATCGAAAGAGCTCTCACAGACAGCATTGTGCTACCCCAGCAAAAGAAACAGGAGAAACGGAATCCATTTGGATAGGCTTCATTCATGCATTAGAACAATATATATCCAAAGTCTTCATTGTGAGGCTAAGATTTTTATTCTGGTATCAAAAACACACACTTCCAGTTTAAAGATTAGGCACTGCCCAGATAAATGTCAATTTTGCCTCTGATTTAAATGAGGTCATGATTTCACCCTGTTCGGCATTATACACATCAATAAAAACATATCCTTAGAACTTAATCTTGCCCCTTCTCCAGGGAGATTTTTGCCTGCATTAGGACAGCAAAATGTAACCTACAAACTGCCTCCTTTTGAATCACTTCTGACTGTACACGAGGCTGGATCCTGCTCCCACAGAACTTCCATTAGCTTCACCAGGGGTGTGAATGTGGCGCATACTCATAACACAATTTAATTCACAGGATTTACTCCTACAGGAAAGCTCAGTCAAGGGTCTGTTGAAAATCCAGGGCACAGAGATTTCAAATTGAGTGAAAGACATTTCAGCTCAGACATACCTTTCATATCCTGCTGCACGTTTCCTCCTTTCTGGGAAAGTCGCTGGGAAGGGAGTCACTCTCTTCTCCATTGCCCTTGGAACTTTAATGAGTATTGCTTTGGTTTAATTCAAGAGAAGCTATTGAAAAGCAAACAAAGTGTCTCACAAGACACTACAGAGAGAAAAAACTGGGTGACACAGGAAAAAATGCTGTGAATTAAAATTTAAAAACGGAAAGAAAAGTATAGGTGAGGTATTTTTCCATATCATTTCTTCCATGATTCTGCTCCTCCATCTGTTTTGTCTTTGATGTCTACCACTTGCCATTCATATTCCATCCCTATGCTTGGAAATTGCTGTCCATGAAGTGAAAGGTGAAGGAAAAGAAAAAAAAGTAGAACGGAGTGAGGAAGACATGAAGGGGTTCAGGGAGGAAGAGATCTATTGAGTGTAAAGGTGTCCAAAGGAAGGATGGAAACGTGTTCCCCAAGGTCATGGTCTTCAATGGTGCTGCTTGTATTTTCAGGCTGTTAAAGACAAGCGTAGCAGGTGTACAAGAAGAGCCAAGCTCCACATGCTACAGTAAGTGCAAAATCTCAAAACGCAGAAGCCATCACATCAAGGGTTTCCTTGTCTTCCGATAGAGTCCGCCCACAGTGGTTCTCTAGAAACAGTTCTATTATCAAGTAGACATCCATTGCTTTTTTGGTTTTTTTGTATTTTTATTTAAAAAGTAGTTTTTCTAATAATATATAGAATATATAAATAATAATAATTAAAAAAACCTATTTGGGTTTGCTTTCTGCTCTCCAACCCATCTGTATTTTTTGTGGTTTGACGATATATATATTAAAAGACAAGAAAATCAACTCTGCTCACTATTAAAAAAAATATTAAATCCACCTTTTACGTTGCCAGAGAGAAAGAGAAGGGGGGAGGTGGGAGGAAAACAAATTAAAATGAAAAAAATAACAGGAAAATCAAAACCTTCTGTCTCTTCAAAGTAGTTGTCAAGAGCTTTAAACACTTGTGCTTTCAGTGTACACCCCACAGGAAAAACAACAAAAATAACAACAACAACAAAAAAAAACCCCCAAGGACCTAAAATTAAAAAAAGAAAAAGGTAATAATAATCCTAGTAGTAAAAAGGACAGCAAATCGCTCAGAGTTTGTGTGTCTTTTTAGTTATCTTAGCAGCCGCCCTTTTTGTCTGCAGAGGGAGAGCTGCCACCACAGCCACCTCCTCGGCTTGAGAGAGGCTCTTCTGCATCATCCTCGTCAAAGCCATGAAAGGTCGAGGTGTCGCTTTCTGACGTGGAACCGAACAAGTCCTCCGTAGTGCGTGCTGGCGCTGCTTCGTCCCTCCTGCCTTCTCTTCCCAAATGAGCTGACATGTATGATGAATATATCAGCACATGGGTTAAGCAACAGGCATCATCATCATAATTTTTTTAATCATCATTATTATTAAACAATTCAGACTATCGAGCTCATAGGTGTGTGCTGGTATGTGCCCGCGCGCCTCAACAACATAGTTCGGTAGAACTACAGTAAGCAAAATGAAAAAGTATCAGTTTCTCTTTCAAAAGAAAAAAATCTACAAACAACACAGGTGCCCATAGATATGGCAGCGAAAGGGTTAATCATGTTTTCCTCTCTTCAAAAGACATTCAAATATTTCCTCGTGATTACTTAGATCAATTTTAAAAGATTTTTAGACTGTGTAAGTAATTACACACTGTTAGGTCTAAGCACAATGACTGTCCTTCAGACTGGCATCAACTCTCACAAATTTACTGCTATAGAACACTATATAGGTCATCAGCCTCAGGACTATTTTTTATCCCTGTCCTTCACCTGATCCTAAAGAGCCTCCTCTGTAGACAAAATGAAATATATTTTGAAGACTAAGTGAAAGTAATCTAAACAAATGCTTTTATTCCAATTTCATGGCATCTCCTTCAAAAATAAAAACAACCAAAACAAATATATACAGTTCAACGACTAAAACAACTAAGATGAGAAGTGACCTGTCCTGGGGAACACCGAAAAGTTCGAATGTGTGTGTCAATCCAACTTTCAATATGGAACAGGAAATTCTCCACACAGGACATCAATAGCAGCAACAACAACAACAACAACAACAACAAAAAGAAGACTCTTGGAAAGAGACGTCAATACTGAAACCTGCGAAACTGAGGTTTATTTTCTCCCTCAGTCAAACATGTTATGTGATTAGTAGTATAGCCTTCAAATTCTCTCTTTAGGAAAGGTAGAGAAAAAGATGTCTCTTGTGCCCCAGGAAAATGAAAGTGTGAGATTTTAGGGAACGGCTATCTTATTATTCAGAAACAGTAGCATGGTATTAAGTAACCAACTCTTTGGTCCCCGCTCCAGCTACAGGAATCAGCCATATAACAAGTACACTGCATTGCTTGAGACACGAAGAATTAAAGCCTGTTCACAAAAAGAAAATGGATTTAACAAAATAATTGGCAGATGAACCACCTTGTAGAGATGTGATTTTACTGACTTTGTGAAGGGAAGAAACAATATAATTTCCATGACCTCTCTTTCAGTATAATGAAAATGTTTTCCATTATCAAGAAAGAGAAAGATGGCAGCCACCAAAGAGGTTTCATTGTTTTAGTTTACAGGTTAGTGTGTGGTTGTACCTTAATCACTTTCATCACACATCAGTCACACCATTGCAGACCCCTATGAATGACCCAGGTGGGTCAGAATTTGTACAAGGATAGCATTTAATGGAACTGATTTTGCACAATTTAGGTTACATGCTGATCTACTTGTTCTATCACACTAAGGAATCAAGGGAATTAATGTATTTGTGTTACATTCTGATATAATCACCATAGCAATGTTTAAACAGCGAAAAAATATGGATCCATCTCACTGTGCCGTATCAGGACAATGCTGAAATGAGTTATATTGAACTATAACAATCAAGGGTAAGGGCAATGATCTTCCAAGATGGCACCACAGACCACATGAGCTTCCACCTTCAATTATTAAGAAGCAAACACATATACACTAAAAGGTCCATGCCCCTGACTGCACAACATTTGTAAGGACGCCCCTGGAGAAAACCGAAGGGGTTGCCATCAGTCCTCTGGCAACCAGTCAGTATCACTTCAGAATATCTTCAGAGGTCACAACAACTGCAGAAAGCAATTTGTCAGTGAGAGTCTAGTCCTGCTCCCACTGAATGTGGTAAGAGACTTACTATGAATTTCAGCGGGAGCATAAAAAGGTCATTCCCTTGGCACGAGAACACTACACATTTCAGCCATCACGCAACAGACATTGTTCAGTGACTACAATACAGAAGCAGCAGCAGCGATACTGAATTTCAAGGTCTCTTTGGTTTTCAGATTTTCATATGATGGTCTTATCACCACTAGTATCACCACTGTCCAGAAATATCACAACTGGAAACTTGGACTGAAGCTGGAATATGCAGTTGTTAAAGGTTTCCCATTCCCTCTACCACCGCCACCACCTCCCATGCGAGCTATAAATAACTGCTCAGCTGGGATAAAATTTCCCAAAAAAAGAGAAAGAAAGGGGAAAAAAAAAAGAAAGGAAGGAAGAAAACAACAGTCCAGAAATAAAGACAACTCAGAATGGGAAAGACACAATTGCCTACATTTAAAAAGAGAGAAGGGAAGAAAATGGAGAAATAAAAACCTCTTTAAACAAAATTAATGATAGTCATCTTGTAAGAGGATAATTCTTGACAGCTACCCCCATCCCTACCCTGTAATTTCCTCCCTCTTTCTTTTTTGGATGAAGAAATGCATGAAATGTGTAATCAATGGAAATGCTTGTCATGCAACTTTCATAAATCTTGTAAGTAATTTATAGTTGTAATTGCAGCATTTGCAGACAGAGCCCATTCTTTAACATTGTCATAGGATTTTCTCTTTCCATTTGAAGAACAACTAGTACATGTACCAATGTTCACAGAAGCCAATAAATACATTAAAACTTTATTATTTCGTAGGACCCCATTGGCCTAAAAATGTGAATCCAACAATACGTTTTATGACAGAAAATTTCCCAGTCATCCTTTCCCACAAACACAGACAAGAGGTAAGACCTCATCTTCTATCCCCTCCCAAATGCACTGCCTTTCTTCAAAATCTTCAGAAAGAGCAAAGAACAAATCACAAAAATGCCTTTGTACAAGGAAGTTGCAAGAAGGAGTCACCTACCAGAGCGCCCACAGTCTGAGCACGATACAAGTTCCTCGGGACGGCCACTTTTTTTGTTCATATTGGAGCCTCCGAGGCAGAAGTCACAGTAGTTATTGGGAATGATGACCCCGTCTGGTCCTTTCTGGGCTGCAGTCAGGTTAGAAATCAGATTTACTTAAAGAGCATTCAATTTGGACATTGCCCCCTTCTCCTTGATACCATGTTAGCTTGGTGAGTTTGCAGGCCACAGTCTTACCAAAATATTGTCAATTAGAACAAAAAGTGAACCATGTAAGTCGCCTCCATTTTAAGTACACCCTGTGTTGTATCTATTTTGCCTGAACTGCACTTCACCGTTCCCTTTATAATGCCAGCCAGGCTGGTCCCTCAGAAGGACCTGCTGCCAGAGATCCCTGTACAGTTCAGGGACTTGGTAACACGCACAGGCATAGAAGCAATCCCTAATGCAGAATCAGACCTATGCTGTCAGTCAGCCAAGCCTGTTTTTTCATACAGCAGTCATAATCGTAAACCCACAAAATACAAATTCAGAAAGGAAAAATATGTTCCCCAAAACTCAAAAAACAACAGCAAGGAGATGGGGGGATAGGTACCCTAACTGGTTTTATTTCAGATAGCTTTTTTGGGGATTACATCTCAAAGTGGCAGGGTGTCCTTAGTCAAGAAGTTGGTTCAAATGCCTACAAATATTGACAGGCAAAGCCACTTGTGGGTTGTTCACCCAAGGGTTAAGCTACCTGCAGCAGAGTGCATGTGCCCTGGGAGGAGTGGGGAGGGCAGCAGGTCCAGCGCTACCCCAGCACCCAGGTACAAAGAGTCAGCCTGGGGCAGACGTCCCAGCTGGCAGAGTTAAAAACTTTCAGCCAAGAAAAAAGGAGGGAAATCACATTCTCATTTTCCAGCTAGGAATAGGCAAAGGAACAGAAACACACTGGGTCTTAAGCAGAGGAGGAGGCAGTTCCCCTAGATGGGAAAGAAGGGCAGAGGTCTTCTGCATTTGTATTAGTTGAGCAGAACAGCAATGTGCTTTTTTTCTCGCTCACAACTGCCATTTTTATCCTCCACTCTCCAGAGAGGGAAAAATTCTTGTTCCTGCACACTCTAACTAGGAACGGGGGAAGAGAGAGGAGAGTGGGGGGAATGGTTGGTCTTTGTCTTCGTTTCTCTTTTTTTAACTAAACTATTCCAGTGGTATACCTGGCCTAACCCTACCCCATGAAGATTTCTACAAACTAGAAAATGAAGACCTTTAAACTGTACCATCTATATTTAATTATCTTTTTAATGCATATTTTGTAACTTGCAGATTTTTAACAGGTGTTTTGACAGCCTTTATTAATGGTCTTCTTGTCCACATCCAAATTTCCCCCAAAGAACAATGACATTCTAAAGGGCTTCTGGTAGCACTCCAAGACATACACTTGAAATTAAAATATCCTCCGAGTTCAATCTGCTTTTCTGGTTTGGGTGCATCTAGATATTAATTTACTTCCAGCTGTTGATTAGCTGATCTTTTTGGAGATTGGTAACTGAAAGATGGCAGGTAAGGTGAAATGCAGAAACAAATTAAACCCCATAAGGCTGCAAATACATCAATATCTTCCTGCATGGTCACTGAGTCCCTGACAGTATTTACTTACTAAACAATGGGCTTTGCTCTGAAATGGTTCTGGTTAGCAGTTCTCCAGTTCTCCCAAAACCGGAGAGAAGCTCCCAGTGTTAGGTTAGTATTTTGCCTGTTTGCAGAGGGGCATTTAATACGTGCATGCAAGATAAGCAAAAAAAGAACAGGAACCAGGTGGAAGCCTAGCGTACCGGCTCATTTTAAGAGCTGTAACAAAATGATCATAAAGTTGCTACTTGTACATATTTTGTGCATAAAAAGCAGATCTCCCTAGCATTTATTTTTCCCACTACAGCCCCATTCTGAAAAAGTTAAGTAATTCCTTCTTTATATTGTGCTGCATCTACAGACAGGCCATGTGCAATGCAAACTCAGCAAGCTCAACGTTCAGTGATTTTTTTTTTGTTCCTTATTATGTTACTTCACCTTTCATCCAAGTTTCTTAATGTGCCTTACAGATACTAAGATCCTAATATTAACCCACAATGAGGTCAAAAGCCTTTTACCATTGGACTCTAACCAAAGTGTTGCTGGGCCCTAATTAAGTCTCACGGTGAGGAGGCAGCATTGCATTTTACAGCTGAAAGACTTGGAGGTAGAGTGATGAACTGGCTTACTCACGAACACACAATTCTGTGGTGAGGCCACAAATAAAAACAAGCATTCATGGTGCCGGCCAGCGCACTTAGGAAAGAGCTCCACTTGACCACCACTCAGAATGGTATAATTGATTTAATACTTTGCATATACTGACTTAAATTTTTCCAATGCATCTTATGACCCTAAGATCCACTGACTGTGAAACTGGAAATGGAACAGGGGACCTTGGGAAAATACATATACTGATCGGTGTGCGGGACAGGTGGAGGGTATTCACTGACTGCGATGAAGCTGAAGGGATTCTCCTAGACTACTGGCAAGGGAATAAGCATGAGTTTTGATCACCTCCTTTTTCTTTTCTTTTCTTCTTTTTTTCTTCCAATTTAATTTAAGTTTTCATGTGAGTGCCTATGTGCTCATCTATTGCCCGTCACTCATAAATATGGACCTGGCTCAGTTGAGTGTGATAGAGATGTGAGGCCTGAAAAGTCATACACAGATGAGAAGTTCCTGAAGTTACATCAATGATGTCTTAAATGATGTATCTCTAGAGCCAATTAAGCCAGGCAATGTTATTCTCTTCAATCGTTATTTGTTCTAACAGGTGCAAAAACTAGAATCAAACATGACTCAAGTTTATTTTCTTGATCAGTACTGTACAGTGAATTAAGCCCCAGGCTAAATCACAGAAGGTTTGAGAATAAAGAGATTTCCAGATGACAGTAAGCAGAGTTCTTACTTTCAAAGGATTTTTTTTTGTGTACGCCCTTGGAGTTTTTAACTCTATTTACTGTAGTTCACAAATGATGAGGGAATTAATAAACAAAGCAAAGATAGCAAGATACAACGTGTGATATTCATGAAAAGGGTTTCATGCACCAAAAGCCCAACCCTAATCCCACCCCTTAATCAATAAAATTACTTACAAAAGTAAGTATGGGAATGGATTCACAAGTGAAAGCAATTAAATTACTTGGGACTAACATGTAGCTGCTTTTCATCTGAGACATAGTAATTTACTAGGTATCCGCTTTTTGCACACATTAATCACAAAGCAGAAGGTGCTAGCTTAAGCCAGACGACAGCTCAGCTAACGAGAAGTAACTCATTGCTAGCTCAGTCATTTGGATCAGGTGACTACAACCAAGGATTTTGTCTAAAAAATGTTCACCCAGAATCAGAAACTGTTTTAAAGCAAAGCCTTGAAAACCAGCTATGGTCTTGCCCTAACTTACTCAAAACTCCTCTGATTTTCTTTTACATTACAAACTGCAACAACAGATCAAAAGCTCTGAGGAGCTTTGAGGAGTACTGCCTGAGCTAAGGTGTGCTCATAGGGGGTGTATTTAAATCAGTGCTTCTTGCCATGCCAACTCAGTGTCGCTTTCTAGTTTCATCAAAGGCCCCGTCTTCATCTACATCTGCCCCAAAAGAAATAGAGTATACAATATTTCAAAATACTTTAAAAAATGGATTAAGGAGAGACACAGAAAGACCTGCACAGTTCAAATGATAGTTTCTCTGTACCTGAAAGCTGATTCATGTGAAGACAGGATGCAGACTGAGAATGAAGTCAGTATTTCCAAATAACTTTGGTATGCACTTATTCTGAAATATATTTTTTTCTTCTTAGCCTAATCAAGTTAATTTCAAACTATATCAAGCTAAGCAGAATAAAGACCTACTTAAAATATGGTACCATCATTCACAGGAGTCTTGTTGCAAAATAAGTACTGTAAATTAAATAAAATTTGTAGTGGATCACCCAGTAACTTTGCTCTGTAGACAAAACCTAAAAAGCTAAACAAATTGACTGAGTTTATATGTTTAAAATAACTTCTGTACCTTCTTGATTTTGAAGGCAGGGGTTCCAAACAGAGTTCTAGCTTCCCTTCTCCCCTCCTCAAGTAATCAAAAAAACTGGAAGTTATCTTCCTCATGGTTTCAGTTTAATAATAAAAGAAAGCTTCTTCTAGAGAAATAATATCAAGAAATTAGGATTTTTCTTTTCTAAATCATCTCCTAGAGCCACATGACTCAATAAGAATCTCAGTTTTCTAGCTGTCATGGCTGCAGAGAATATCTTGAATGGAAGGCAAGTTTAGAAGTAGCAATTCTTGTTCCTGTTTTTTAATCAGAAAACTCAGAATACTTATATTTTAAATAGCTTTCCTTCAAAATGTGACCCTTAAATACACACAGACAAAATCCCAAATAAATAGAACCTTGTAGTTTTTCAATTTTTTGATTTCTAAGTGAAGTTATTTTGATGATTTGGATCACAACCTTTAAAAACTTGGAGCTGGAACCAGTGCTTAAGAGAAAAACTAGTTTCTCTGTTCCTGGGTACCAAATCACAGTCACATATATTTCTTCAGCCTGTAGGTAATACAGCATAATACTTAACCATGGTTTAAGCTGTGCATCTAGGTTTGGTAGCATTTTATCCCTATTTTTTATCCTATCCACACTACTGGAAAGGCAGTGGAGAATGAGGAGTAGAGTGCATGCCTCACTGTCAGAGTGGGGGGCTCTGCATCGTTTATTTAAAGGATTATAGCGAATTCGCTACAGTCGGACATATATGTGCTCCCAAAGGGATTTTTCCTAGCACATTTTGTCCAGCTTTTACCTGTTTCTTCTGGGCTTGATCCAAAACCAATAAAGTCCACTGGAGGTTTTCAATTCAATTTGAAAGGCTTTGAATCAGGCCATTTACTCTGCAACAGAAATTTGCAGAGCACAATAGAGACCACGGGAACCTGCGTGTGGGCCTGAATCAAGTCAATGCACTTCACGATGGAGGAAAAGGAGTGGCTTTGCTTTTTTTTTTTTTTTTTTTTTAATCTACAAGACCCTTTGTCTGAGACGGGGGCCCAGTTTTCCTTTCCGACGCCTCCCTTTTTCTCTCTGTCGAAGTGCAAGTCCAACGTTTGGCCGCCTGCGCAGCAAAATGCCAGCCAAGAGCCTGAGCCTGCGGTCGTCAAGCCCCTTGGAGGACTAGATGACATATAATCCCAACCTATAGCCTAAGTGCCCCCATGTGCCTTCGCTCGCCCCCCCGCCGCTGCCGCCAGCGCTCATCCCTGGCAGGCCTGGCCCGTCTCCATGGCGACCGGAGTGCCCAGCCAGGGCTGCCTCTGGCCTTGCCACCTGTTATTGCTTCATCTCTCAAGTGTAAGGAATTGCAGCGCGGCCCCCTTCATCTGCCACTCAAAATGCATCGGTGGAGGACAGGAAGGCTCATGCAAGAAATTACAACGTGGTAATTAAATTAAAAAAATGGCTTTAAGGAGAAGGGAAAAGAAAAGCGGTACTTGGACTGTGGCTTTTGTTGAAGGAAGAGAAGGGAGATGCCTGGCTGGGCACGCACCCAGTTCTGCCCCGGTCATTGCTGGGGTGCAGTGAGCAATGATGGGGGTCAGAGAGGCAGGTTGTGGAGGTGCTTCTGTGCTCAGGGCTAGAGCCTGCCCTGGAAAGGAACAATAAAAGAAAAACATATATAATAACCCCTGGTGTGGTGAAGAACAGCCCAAGCACAGCTGAAATGCATGCAAGGCTCTTGGTCTCTCATATGGACGCAGCCAGGCAGAGATGTGCACAGTCGTTTCTGCGGCCTCCTCGCCAGTGAATTAAGTATGGGGTTTTTTCATTGCAGTTTTCCAGGAAAAAATGTAAATCAAACTGAATGAGAGGAAATGGCCAGTCTCTCTGGGCATGTTTACTCTGTCGTTAACACCAGAGATAAGCATGTTGGCTAACTCCAAACTGGGAAGTGTTGGGGCACTTGATACAGAGACCCTCCAGCAGGCTGTAAGTGCAGCTTAGGTTGGTAGCGACACATCTGTGTCGATGTGGCACAGTATTCAACCAAATAAGATCTGAACTTGGGTGTACCACTGGGAAATGGCTGCTGTTCTGTTCCCAGAGCCAAGCTAACCAGCCTGCAGAGCGCAATGGGCCTCCGCTAGCTCAGGCTCCCCATGCCACACTCCCACGCACAGCATGGGCATGCCCTTTGCTGGCAGCCAGAGAAGAAGGCTACGCTCCAGAGAGAGATGTGCTGCAAACCACCCACCCAAAGTATTGCCAGTTGTCCCTAGTAACTGGATTTTATCTCCTCTTTGAGTTAGTCGATGCTGTGGGGATAGAAGAAGCTGTTGCCTTTGCACAGTTTTTAGCAACTCTGACAGGTTTGCCTTTCCTACAGCCCCTGCTCACAGAGAGGCATGGCCAAGGAGCACTACAAGCTGCAAGAAGGAGGTATGTCTGTAGGAGTCAGAGGAAGCCTCTGAATGTGGGGGAAGGAAGAGCATTTGATCATGTCTTTTACAGGAATCGATATGGCCCTCAAGCTGAACAGCTAATGAATGAGCTGGGAGGTGGGCAGTGGAAGGTACTGCTAGGAAAATACAGAATCAACTGATCAGATCTTGTAGATTTGGGGAGTCAGTGTTCCTGCACCATAAGGCAGAACTTCATAGAAATGTCTGTGCACTGATCTTACAGAGCCTTCTGCAGGAACACCTAAAGCATGGGCCAAAACCCCACTGCTCACAATAAATCATTGTAACTGTCCAGTGCCTCATGACAATAAACAGTAGGAGATACAGAATAGGAAGGCAGACAAAAGAGTCTGACATCTTAACATACAGATTTCCTGATTTTGAGGGGTACCCCTCCTGAGACTTGGCCTCTGGCCACTGAAATGCATCATTCCCATCAGTTCAGGGAACTCAAGAAGGGATTATAGTGCCCAATATACAGCCCCATCCAGCAGCATCCCTCAGTATTCAGGTAAGAATGGCCAGTGTCGTGAAATGGGTCCCTGTGACATGATGTAGACTTTGGATCTGGAAACTACTCACTGAAGGAGTGTGAGAAGGCAGAGCACCTAAGTTCAAATTCAGTCAAAACTTTCAGGTTTTACAAATTCTACATGGAGGAGAAACAAAACAAGGAGATAGTGATAAAGGAAAAAAATTATAAACACATAAATGATACCATTCTGTCTCAAGAGCTAACATGTTATTGAAGCAACACATGGTTTTCAAAAACTAATTAGTCAAACTGGAAACATTTTCCCATAAACTACTAAGAAGCACTAGGTGCGCATTGACAACATTTCAGGTCCTGGCCAGGCAGTATATAAAAAAAACCCCCAAACTACCAAAAAAAACCCCCACAACTCCAAACAAAACAATGAGAAGTCCCTTATGGGTCCCTAGACATAGGAGACAAGTTTGGGATTTTCCACTATTCCAAAACTCTAAACAACTGATCTAATTTTTTCCTCAGCATTCCAAAACACAGGAACAAAAGTCTGAGAAATTTACAGCCGCAAACAGGGTTTGAGTGGAAATCGTTACACAGTTCCAGACTCTGCAATCACTACTGTTTCTTTTAGTATTCTGACTCTTTTTCCTTATGAAAAAAAAGCTCTGGAAAAGAAAAAAAATGAACAGATTAAACTAATGATAAGTCAAATCAAGGTAATGTACATATTTTCACTGAAAAGGCACCTGCTGCAGGGTATCTTGTCGTAAGGTGGGCATTGATGCATCCTTGCATTCAGAAGTAGCTCCCATCATGGCCCCAGCGAGGATCAGCACTGAGGCAGAGAAAAAGTAGGCCTGATGTAGCTTTTCAAATTGATGCTGCTTGTGGAGAGGAACAAACAGCTCATCTCCAACTGAGGGGCTGACTCTCGTCATTTATTCATGGCCAGCCCCCTGCCTGGATAGAAATAAAAATGTTTCAAAGATGACTGTGTGGGGGAGCTGGAGGACAGCTTGGAGGCACACTGAGGTTAGCACATTAATTTTTTATCTCTGGAGACTGGGTATCCAATTATGCTTAGAGTACACAAACAACTTTGGCTCGTCTCTCCAGTAGAGATTTATCCACATCATAAAATCTGCAATGGAACTGGGCACAACAGGCTGATGCCACGAAATAACGTACACAGGTGGTTTTGCAGGTCAGATGCACAAGCTATAAGAGTGACAGGAGGGCACAGGACTGCATTCTCATTAACTACGTGTATTGCAGGATGGACCAACCCGCACATGGCAGCTAGGCCAGCAACAGCCTTCACAATGTGCTTTATTTAGGATTGTCATTGGCCAAAGTGCTTGTGGGCGTAAGATCTGTTCAGTTGCTGTTTACTGCACAGCTGCCTGTAACCAATGTTTCACACAGCAAAATGCCACTGAAAACTCTTTTCCTTTAAAGAAGAGGAAGTTTTTCTCTGTGTAGACACACTATCCTATTCTCCCAGGAATTAAGGAAGAGCATTTATACTAGTACGCTCATTCACACACACATTTCAATAGATAGAAGCCTAATGTAATTCCTATATCAGAAGCGTCTCAAAATTTGTGAGCACCAGCTGCCCTCAGAGCTGGCCTGTACCCATGGAGTGAGATGGAATAAAACAGCAGGTGTTTTGTGGCAGGCTTGGATGCACCCTGGGCTCACAAATCTCACGCTCTCGGTGCCAACATGTGGAGGAAACGCCAGCAGAAAAAAAGGCTGAGAATGGTGTGGGATCATTTCTTTTTCTCAGTGGAGTTGGGGAAGGGGGGAGTTGACTTTTTTAAGGGGTTTCTATAACTTCCTTTTCACAGTTCCACACTCAGGTAAAAAAAATCAGAGAGTAGGTCAAAAATAAATGTGTGTGTACGCAGAGGCAAGACTAGGCACTGAGGAAGGGCTATTTATTTGTGTCAAAGGGATAGATAAGACATACAAACAAAGCAACTAAAGCTCAAACAAAGCACAGGCTAAGATGTTTTAGGAAAGGCAAAGGCCAGAGAAGACTACTGAACTATCTTCCATGTTGCAAAGGGTAATCTATAGGTGAGGAAGGATGGAAGAAGAGAGAGATGTAAATAAACAAACCTTCTACAACAGTCAATGACAGCGAGACGTGCCGAGGAGGCAAGACTTGGGGCTTGGCCGAGTCCTTGTTCTTTGATACACATCTATTCAGTGGTTCTCATTTTCAGGTAGGTTCTTCCTATCTACATCTCTTTTCCAGTCCCTGGATAATTTACTGAACTACCCAATTGGTCTGTGCATGAGGAGAAGAGTAAAGATAAAGGGGACTGGGTGTGCAGAAAGACAAGAGGCCATCAGCTCTTGAGCTGGCACCATCCAGGGCATCAATAGCTGAATCCTGCAGAAGACCTGCTCCAGAAAGCTCCCTCCTGCATCAGCACGGCTGCTGTTACCACAGGTACTGCAAGGAGCGGAGACTGCAGAGCAGACGCGGGTACGAAGGAAGGAAGTTCATACTGCAGCCGCCCGCCTGAACTTTGCTGACCCAGTGCTCACCTCCCACAGCACAGCAAGTTCCAAATGGCTGGTTTGAATTTGCCTTGCCTTTTCTAAATCGGGCTGCTCATATCTCTCTGACACACTGCTAAGCAAATAACCAGACCCTGCTCTATACCATATCTCTGGTCCTCCTATTCAGTAGGTTGAGGATTAGCTGTTTGGATTAACATCCCTCCCCTCCTCCCCCCCGCCCCCCAAGCCCACGCAGAGAGGATTCTTGAAGCCCGAGCCCTGCGACACTGCAGACCTGTCAAATCTAATTCATAACACATGCCTAGCAGTTCTTAGGGGAGAGGAAGGATCTGATGCCCTGGCTTCCCACCATTCCCTTGTACAAAGGGACCGTTTAATGACTGCACATTAGCAATGTGGACAATTAGCATTCACATGGAAGATAAACGGCAGCATAAATTAAATATAGCCAAGTGAAAGAGCAAAGATGCAAGATCTGAGCTCAAGGCTGTAAACAAATAAACAGGCAAAAAGGAACAAACAGCCAGTGCGACAGCTAAGCCATTGGGGAGAGTTACCTTCCAGCGTCTGGGACTTTCCCCAGGGGTGATCTTCACATTCGCATGGCTGTTGCCTGTACCTCACTGGCTTCTGGATGGTTGTTAAGCAGATTCTTTCTGCTCAGGAATCTGGATCTGAGAGTGGTTTACCCCACTGGCCCTAAACTTCTACCTGTATGAGGATCTGTGTATCAGCAGCTTCCCTCTGCCACACGCATCCCACAGGAGCTCTGGGGGAACACAAGCCCAAGCAGCTCCCACTCTACCCTTTCCTATAGTGCAGAGCACACCTTTCTTTCCATGGGCAAAGGCCAGCTGCTGCTAACCTTTCCACAGCTTTTCTAGCTCCTCTTCTTGCTAAATTATATCATTTCCTAAGCACCAGAAACATAAGGACTGAGACTGTCCTTGGCCGCCTCTATGATAAGCTGAAGGGTAGGGGACACTACCCTTCTTTGTTTGGGCATTTATGCAAGGCCATCATCAATATTAATTCAATACAGATTTGCAATATGCCCCTTAGATATGGAACTATTACTGACTACTGCAGACACAGGAAAAAAAAAAAACCAAGAATAATGAAAAGGCAAAGAAAAAAAGGCACAGGCCTAAAACTGGAATTTCCCC
>VYZW01040911.1:742-38903 GCA_013401315.1 Balaeniceps rex | reverse complement strand
CTCAAGATGAACCGCTCCATAATCTTCCCCGGTACTGAGGTCAGGCTGACAGGTCTGTAGTTCCCTGGATCCTCCTTCCAGCCCTTCTTGTAGGTGGGCGTCACGTGGGCAAGCCTCCAGTCGTCCAGGACCTCCCCTGTTAACCAGGACTGCTGATAAATGATGGAGAGTGGCTTGGCAAGCTCCTCCACCAGCTCCATCAGTACTCTCGGGTGGATCCCATCTGGCCCCATAGACTTGTGAATGTCCAGGTGGCATAGCAGGTCGTTAACAGTTTCCTCCTGTATTATGGGGGGTTTGTTCTGCTCCCCATCCCCGTCTTCCAGCTCAGGGGGCTGAATACCCTGGGGATGACTGGTCTGACTATTAAAGACTGAGGCAAAGAAGGCATTAAGTACCTCAGCCTTTTCCTCATCCTTGGTGGCAATGTTCCCCCCCACATCCAATAAAGGTAGTATAATGAGGAAATTAAAGATTATAGATAATATACCTGAGTAGAAAGAGGTTGAACAAGGAAGGAACAACCAGCTATAGCAAATGGTATATTAAATATGAACTCACATGGTGGACATGGATGGAAATACCTTTGCCACTGAAACATGACACAGCACTGGAGAGGAGCGTCTTGCATTGAAAAAGGGGTTACTAAGCAACCTATTAGGTCAGCCATCTCTGTACCTCTCATAGATACATAACAGAGCAAGTTGCATAAATCCAAGTTCTATAAGCAAATGTAAGTTACATGTAAATGTATCAACCACTCATCTTCTGAACTCCTTCTATCCTCAGAACAGCACATTCTACTTAGGTCTGGCCACCACTACTTAAATAAGACCCTTTGGAGATTTTTCATAGAAAAGAAACAAGCTTAGTAAAAGAGCTGAAGAAAACACAGCTGAAAGAAGCCCCAGTAACTGTTTACAGACATAGAAAGAAGACATTATTATACACTAAACTAAGAACAGAGCAAGAACTGCTGGTCTTAGACTGCAGCAGAGAAAATTCAGGTTAAATAACTAGAGAAATTTGAAAATGAAGTTTTTGACAAAAGAATCAGCTTCTACAAAACACTATAGGATCAGTGTCTCTGGGTATATGCAAGGTTGCATTAGTCACTGATCCAGCAGAGATCATAGGAAGGTTTCAGTCAATTCTTATTTTGCACAAGGAATGGATCTGAGCCTCACAGGGACTGTGAATAAAGGATAGGATACAAACATAAGTTGTTATGCTAAAATGGCAGTTTATACAGGAATAAAACTGAACAGAGAGAAGAACATATTGGTAAAAGGAAAAGAAACAAACAACTTCTTTTAGAGATCGGCAAGGGAAATCTTCCATAGATAGAGGGACAGAATACAAAGTTGGAAGTATGTATGTAGATAAGTCTCTGTGGGAACATGAGAAGAATGAAAGCAAACAAATGAGGATGGACAGCAGGAAAGTTAATAACTTGTAGAGGTTCAGCACAAACTAACCACTCTGGCTAAAGGAAGTAGACATCTGGAGTCATGAAGCTCAGGTGCTACAACTGATTGCAACTTTTAAACCAGAAGACAAATTTCCAGATAAAACTTCAGAGAAGATTTTTTTTAAAAAAATAGTAAATAATATATAATAAACAATATGAAAATAGTAGAATGATTTTTAAGAAGACTGCTGTGGTAGAACTGACAGTTCCCCAGCTGATCGTTTGACAACAACATGACATCAGTTCTTATTACATACGTAGGTATTCATACATTTGTTCACTCTGTCCTTCCTTTAAAAATCACATGCCCAGTTTATCGTGAACAGCTGTGGTGGTGTATTTTCCACTTCTCTTGCCTGACGTCAGAGGCTTTGCTTTGCTCTTCAAGCCCTACTTTTTGCCATCCTTTGAGGCACCTGCTCTATCTCCTAGCCAGGTATTCAAGCTATGTTTGCATCGGGTCTCATACAGCAGCTGACCCATTTGGCTACGTTACCATTTCCAGCCTATACCCATCTCACACCAGGCTGCCCTGCCACTTTCATTATCCAAGCATTTATCCCAAGGGAACTCAAGGCACAACACTATCCAATGCAACTGGTTGAAAATCTGACCAGCTAGTTTTCCACTTGCTGATTTGATGAAACAAGGCATTTCATGATTATGTTAGCAATTTTATCGATGCTTTGAATGGTCAAACATTGTATTCTGAAATTCTGATACAGTAGATGCTCAATAAAATCAACTGAGGTATTTCAGAATATTTCATTCCACAAAACAAGCAACCAACTACCTTTTTTTAAAAACACAGGATGACAAAACATTCTGAGCTTTGAAAACCTTCCTCCATATAGAAATTCCATATTTCCAGTCAGTTTTAATATTGGGACCAGGTTTAATATTGGTGTATAGCTGAATGCCTCTTCCAAAAAAGGCAGGCCTTTTCAGAAATAACATTGCTATCTTCCAACACAAGGGGCTGTGTCAGCTGGGTACCACTCTTGCATCATCTTACTGACACATGGACTAGTTTCTTCCCAGAACCTTTTATTACTGATGAAATCTGGTGATATATTCTTGTTTCCCATAAATATGAATGTGTAACTATGAAAAAAGAGCGGAGTAGTTCTTCACCACAAATCATTTTTTGTACCCATGCAGTTAAATAAGAAAATTAATTTGGTTTAGATATGCTTATGCTTTCTTCTTTGTGGTCACTTTCCAAACTCAAATACCAGAACACTTGCACAAAAAGCAACCTGAAGGTAAATTAAATAATATGCAGAAAAAATAAAGTGTCAACCCATTAAGGTAATTATTTATACCAATAATGTGATTGTGGGAATCATGTTTTCCCAAACAGGAAACAGATTCACTATTTTTGACGTGCGTGTTTCCATGTAAAACAAAACTATCTGCCCAAAACATCTGCACATGGAGTACTGCAAACCAATTTCTGACCTACCACGATTAGATTGAGATTTATCTATAAAAATATTTAGCAAATAATTTCAAAGAAGAAATTAATTCAAGAAATCTACCCAAGCAGGAAGAGGCCTCAACTTAAGCCAGTTATTCACAATGAATTGTATGTAATAATTCTACAGGAAGTTAACAAGCCAGGATATTATTTCAGGATGATGCCATTGTGATTGGGACAGTTCTTTCCTTCTGCTCCACAGTCAGGTAAAAGAGTTCTGCTACCACATAACCCTTTTCTCAGCTTTCTACAATGGAAAAGGAGGAGCCACTGTGTAAAGTTTGGATTCCAAAACTCCTTATGACTCACCTCTAACTATAAGTTTCCTAAAAATGAAAGGTATCAGCCAAATGAAATAGGAAAGTTTATGTTTCCAAAACCAAAGAGGAAATT
The DNA here is from genome assembly GCA_013401315.1 of Balaeniceps rex. Taxonomy (NCBI): domain Eukaryota; kingdom Metazoa; phylum Chordata; class Aves; order Pelecaniformes; family Balaenicipitidae; genus Balaeniceps; species Balaeniceps rex. The sequence goes on along the minus strand of VYZW01040911.1, from coordinate 35,559 downwards.
TATGCTCCAAAATGTAAGCCAAGACAAAATTCCATCAGTACAACAATGTACCAGAGCCTTGACTTCAGCCCCAATTTCTGCTGCCTGCTTTGATATCTTAGATGTATTATCTACTCCGTGCAAATCACTACTATGCATGTTGTGAGTTCGCTGTAAGATCCAAAAGCAAAGCAAGATCAGACAATAGTCATTATGTTCAAAATGACTACCACTGACAAGTGACCTTGGATTCAGAAGGATGTTCCAGAAAAGAGATAAAGACAGTTATGCATATACCAGCAGAGAAAAGTTGTGGATTTCAGCAAGATACATACTGGGCTCCCAGAGAAGTCTTCTAAGACACATTTTAGTTCTTCCAACACACAAGAACAGCTATTTAACCACAGTAGAAATCTCCTGACTCTTCACATCCTAAAGAGCTCTTCCTCCATGATCATGTCTTCAGACACTCCCATTCATGTGCAAGTCTTTCCATTTCTACTCATTGCCCTTAGAATATCCACCTTGCTGAAGCAAAATACCCAACATGTCCATCACTGTACTGTGCAGGGTCACCTGGTCTCACCATAGAAGAATATGATTTGATCACATGGAATATAGTTCTTATTTACCATGCATGCTCCTTATTTCTTCATGTTTTTAAAAATAAGCAGGAAATACCCCCACAGATTGACATAGTAATGGTTGGTCTTTTAAGGTCAGTAACGTTGCAAGATAGGTGCATAGTGGAGAAAGGAGGATTCTAATTGTCCTCAAAACCACCAGACATTTTTGGATCACAGAAGTGAAGACCTCCTGCTACTCTCCTACTTCTATTAGCTTTTGTCAGGTTATCGTCTTATAGGGTAGAAGGCACCCAGAGTAGCACAAATTATTATTGGATGTACACTCTACCGTAAGCCTTAAGATGGGAGACCTCAAAAGCATGTGGGTAAGGTAAGTGCCCTTCACAGAAATGACATAGTGAAGCAAAAAAGAATATCAAAAGAAGAAGGAAAGCACCAAGGACTAGACTGTAAAAAAAGTACACTGTGTATCAAATATTGGACTCCTTCCTCATACTAGGACTCTGGTATCCTCCTTCAGTTTGGGCATTGGGCTCTGATACAATTTTTCAGTCGGGACAATGCCTTACTTCACCTGCAGTCCCACTGCAAGATGTCAAACAGCATGGCCATATTCAAAGGGAATATGTATCAAAACAAAGTATTCCAATTGTGTTCGTGTCTTAGGAGGGCTCAACTCCTGATGATGCCACAAGAGTACTTTCTGAGTGAGGCATGAGAATAAGACCTTCAAAATTTAGCCCAGTGAGATTTTAAAAGGACTGAAGGAAAGAGAATCACCGAATATATGAAGAGATACAAGGGTGAAGTACCTTTGTCGGAGATTTTTGAGTTATGCTTTTGTTTGTAACTATCTGAAACAGAGAAAGAAATAGAGGGTGAATCTTACATGGGGGAAAGGAAGACAAAAGGCAGCGTAGCCAGAAAAGGAGAAGGAGAAAGAAAATATAAGAGAAGGAGAAAGAGAAAGAGAAAGAGAAAGAGAAAGAGAAAGAGAAAGAGAAAGAGAAAGAGAAAGAGAAAGAATATAAGAGATGATTTATTACAGGGCGAAGGGAAGTGGAGTCTTGCTGAGAACTTAATTTTATTTCCTTCATGCAAAAACACCAAGAGCAGCAGCAGCAGCAGGTGGCAAACATGCAAGTCAGAGAGCAGCAGAATATTTTGCTGGAAGGGAAAAGATGAAGCCCTGAGTGCACCGAGCTGGTAGGACCAGGCTGGAAGCAGAATCAGCTGTCTGGGTGCTACTTACTGTCACAAACATAGGGTTTGTCATGATCATCCTGGGAGGCAGCATCATTCCGTCTCCTGCCACCTCCAGATCCCCGAGCCTGCAAGGACAAGAGGAATGTTAATATTATTCCATCGCCCCTCAGGTTTCCTTGTGCCCCTCACCCTCCTATGAAAAATGTGCAATATAAACTAAACAAATCCTCAGCTTCCATACAGGTTTGTCAAGGGCGGGCTTGACCCTTCGTCTCCTAAGATATGCACTATGTTAATGGACCTTGTAATGCACTGGAGATCCCCTCCACAGACAACCCAAACTGTTCATCCATAGCAGTAGGTCACTGCCAGTACATATTCAGCCGAGTATCATCGCACATTCATTTCTGAAGATGTTCAAATACCTTGCTTAACTGAATATGAATGAATGAATAGATGAACAGGTGTTAGAGGATAAATATAACCATTAAATCAGCCAGAAAACAGGCCCCAAATAAAACAGAGGTAAAATTATTTCCTTTAATATTTTCAAAGGGGGATTGTTTGTTTTGTCTTGTTTTGTTTTCTAGCTGAAAAGCAATGTTTTGAAATGGCCTTCTGGGACGAAGATACCACGGCTAATCATAAAATTGAGGTTTGGTCAGTTAGTGGAAAAGATTAGGTAACCTGGCTACCTGCAATAACAGAGAATGGGAATTACCCAGAAAGGTCTCTCTGCAGTTCTGTGTTCCTACAACATACCAAGTGGGCAGCCCTGGAAACTGAAAAGCTCTGTTTGTCCACAGCACAGGCTGCTCTGTCCTGAGCTCCAGGGGTAAGAGTGGAATTCAGCATCAAAGTTACTTGGTCCTGACCCTTCTCAGCTGAGATGCCAACAAGGGGACAGTTGATATCTGTCCAATGGTGGAGGCTGTGATGTGGAACTGGGAACTGAGCCAAGGCCTTCAATTCTTTCATGTTCACTAATGTACAGTCTGTAGATGACAATAATTTTAGACTTGATCTTTATTTGAGGAAGTGATCGGCAGGTGGATCGCTAGATAGCCCTTTATTAATTCTGCCAGCTACTCTATTCCTATGTAAAAGCAACAAAACTGTTTCTGCTGCCTCTCTTATTAAACTGTTGATGTTTCTCACCCTAGACGAAGCCACCTGACTCAAATCCTTCGAGCTTTTGCATGGGAAAATAAGAAAGGGACAGAGCTTCATCAAGTAAAGCTGGAGAAGATGTAGAAATTCTGAGAATCTTAGTGCCCCAGACACAAAGGGGTCATATGAGCTCTGTCCCTCTTCTATGGATTTGGCACTGAAGTAGCACTATTTGAGCTGCATTCCATCGGACATCGAAGGAGAAGGAACAAGGAACAGTTTTACACTGGCCTGCCATAGTCTGTCAAAACAGGGATTTATAAAAACTTCACACGTTATTTCCCTGGGATTGCTCAGGTCTAACTCTTAACACAGTCCTGAAGGAATGACATGGATTTGCAGCTGTCTGGATGGGGTAAATACTATTAGGCACAACAAGTATAGCTCTGCCTTCTGCAAAGACCTCTGTGCAGATCAGCACACGCATGCAGAGTGAGATTTGTAAGGGTGAACTGAAAAGCAGTTTCACCCTGGAAAAGGCCCCAGCAACAATTGTTTGGTGGAAGCTACTTTACTGACCATATCACATAAAATCATCTTACTAGTCTGCAATATTTTCTCTCTGACTGCCAGCTCTGTAAACCCCCTCTGGGCTATGAAATCAATCCCAGGCTAGTTCCTTTCTTCCCTCACTACTGCAAAATGTGCTGCAAGCTGAATTTCAGTCCATGGCAGCTCCTGTACAACCCTCAGCTCATCAGAGAGTCTTCACAGAGACAAGTGATTGGCCCTTAATAAATATTTCTGCTGATACCTGGATTAGGATCCGATTTCCCTATCCTACCAGCTGCATTGGCTTTTCAGGGCTGTGAAAAAGCTGTAAAGTCTTATTTTTGTCACCAGTCAGTAGGCCTGACTCTGTTTACACACTGAGAACGGATCTGTTGAGTAAGAAGGCACTATTTTTACATAGGCACCTTTCAGAATAGGATGGTAATTCAAGGTCCGTTGCTCGGAGTTTCGCTAGTCTTACAGCCAGCTGTTTCCCTTCAAACCGCTCTCTACAGAAACACAAGGGTACAGCATTCATATCATGACCGCACGTCAGATATACTTCTTCATGCACTGAACAAACAGAGGGAGATTTTTCTAGTCAATGACTTTCAATGGGACTTGGGTTCCTAAATGTCTTCAATGCCTTTGAAATTGTCCCATGGGATATTCAGCTGACAAGCAGACAATCTGTACAGGTGCAGATGCATTCCTCCTATCTCCTAGCAAACTGTCCTTCCCAGCTCCTACCACATTGTTCCTGTCCAGCAAAGATACTAAAAAGCTCCTTCTGTAAATCCATCTCTTCGGCTTTCAGTGTCCTTTCTAATGCTCCCACAATTTCAGGGCTAGCCTTGAGGGGGTAGTAAACCGAACAGCAGCCCCAGAGGCACTAAGTTGAGTCCCACGTGCTGGCTGTCGGCACTGCAGTCTGTTGAATTCAGTCATCCACAACTGCCTTCATTCTGCTGACGGGATCCAGCAAAGACTACGAGACTTGGCGTGTGAGGCCTGGAAGCCATGGCAGAGCAGCCTTGAAGCAGCCCTGAAGCAGCCAGAGAGAGTAGCCAAAGGGACAGATGGAGAGTCCAGGATTAAAAATAAAATCATGCTATAGGGAAAGCAAGGGGCATGTGCAATTTGGAAAGTCCAGAGCAGTAATTCTGTCGCATTAATCCTGCATCAATGCTGTCAGCCCTTCTCACTCCTTCTCTGAATCCCCAAAGGCCACACTCTGCAGGATCTAGTTTCCTATGCATGTCCTTCCCCTCTTCTGCCCTCTAAAAATAACCTAACTAACTCCTTCCCAGAAACAAAGTGCTGCCCAGGGTTCATGTGCCCTAATTTCAAATCCTGGGTCCCGATTCCCTACATTGGGTCAGGCTCACATTAGAAAAGGGCTGCTTCAAGAGTGGCAAAACACTCTTGACCAGACCCAATTCAGGCTGCAATTCAGGCTTACCAGTTTTCAGCAGCTAGGGAATCTGGCCTTAATTTTGAAATCCTAATTTATACCACATTTTGCTTTGGTTATTGATGCCATCAAATAAAACCGAAAATTGCTCAAAGTATTTGGCACTCTTCAGACTTCTCTTTTTCGTACTGAATGAAGCCAGGGCACTAGCAGAGTAGGAGTTACTTGCAAGAAAAAGGCAAGAGATCCTGCCGCTCCTATATTTAATAGGAGGCCAGTTCCAGGGCAGAAAATAAAATGTAAATTTATGCTTCAATATGAATGGGACATCTAGTACCCTCTAACTCCTTTCCCTACAGTAGCAGAGAAAAAGTAGTAAGTAAGTTATTCTGAAACAGTTTCCTGAACAGGGGAGTAAAACTTTGGACATAACAGTAACTTCAGGACTTTCTTTGTGTAGGCCTGGGATATATGAATACAGCAAATTCCCTTCTCCTGAGCAGTATGTTGCTTTTAGCTGTTCACTCCCTTTCACTCACCCTAACCAGCATGCGCAATTTATGTGAGAGCAACTTATTAGAAAAGAGTTGTTAGCCTGGAATATTAGTTGATCACTACAGTCAAGCTTGTGTGCATGTATTGATTCTAACTCCTGGGTTTGGTTACTGGTTCATACAAATTTTCTGAAACTTACATTTTTCTGGAAAATTTTTTTCCAGGTGGGGGTCTTTGGCTAAGAAAGAAAGAAAGAAAGAAACTGGTTCAGGTGATTTTGAGAATAAGGAAGGTGAAATATATACTTATCCAATTATTAAAGTGCTTTGATCTTATATTAAAGGACTTAAGCTCCAAAATAAAGAGGAGCAGAAAACTGAAACAACACAACAACAGAAGAAACCAAAAGAGAGGGTCTGATGCATAAGTACATTGCAAGTATTCAATGTGGTTTCATGCTTCTCTCTTATTCAAAAGCTATTATATCCTGCTCATTTGGCCTCAAATGTGGCCGTTCTTGCTTGACTCCTACAAACACATCAAAAGGTACTTGTAGAGCTCCTGTGCCCCTGCAGCATCTGCTGGAGCCAAAGAAAGATGAAAATGCTCATAAGTTCTGAGAATTGTGTTCACATTTATAATAGATGCCTAGCTTAAGGGGCCACAATTGAACATGTCGATTCCAAGTTTTAAAATGTTGGCCTCATTACTTAACTGGTGCCCTGCTGAAATTGTGAAAAGACATCTTAGGTAAGAGAAGGGACACAGACTCCCCTAAGAATAAAATATTGCCCATTTTAAGCAAATGGAAGATATGCCATCGGCTCAAGCGGGCCAGTGTCAGCCACAAAGTGCTACCTTGGAGAAAGCCGCAAAACATATTAACACAGTTCAAGTTACTTTTATCAATTTTTTTTTGGCTGTCATGACTGAATTTGTTGCTTTCTGTAATTAGTAAATGTTGTTTTAAAGTAAGAGCATTGTAATAGCAGGATGTGATCATAATTATTACAGTTTACATTACAGTTGTAAATACAACACTATAATAAATTTAGCCCAACTTTTTACTCTCCAAATAGTCTTTTTTCTTGGTAATTCACAAAAATAAACTGAAAAAATATTAAAAAATCTTCAACCATATGACAGAAGATTATCTACAGTGTTATCACTATCTATCCATGGATAAAGACTTTGCATATACAATACACATGACACGTATACACCAGAAAGCAGAGGTTTGCTTCCTTCCTTTCCATTCCAGTAAAGTCTCCACCTACCCGTCCTCTAGGCCTGTTCTTTCGTTTTGGAATATCTTCTTCCAAATCCTCTTCCTCATTCACTTCATCTGCATTTTCATCATTTTCTAAAACCCTCTGTGGTTGAACAATAAACAGGAATGGTTAGAAGAAAAGAAGATGACACATACAACCAACTGCTGCTCTTTACCACAGAGACTGCAGGTTATTAAATTACAGTTTATTAATGATATAATGCCAAATCAGATCCCAGAACCCCTACTTCTTTCTGCTGAATCAAAATTTGCTTTCCCTTCCACCCTCAGTTCTCCAGGGAGTTCTTATTAAAAAATACCACTGGTATCAGTCAACTACAAAAAAGGGTTCCTAAGAAATAACAGTGGCATCACTGAGCACTGATATCCCAAGACAACACAAGTATTAGTATGCATAACTGCAGGCCCTGTCTGGGAAATTGTTTGCATGATTTTTTTATTTTGGTTTCTTGCACCTTAAATTGTTTTGTTTTCCTCTAACGTTGAGAATGCACTTTAAGAAGACAAAAATCAGTGTTTTTCTCCTTGGCAGCTCAGAATTTTGTTTAGCAAAAATAGAGAAAATTCCCCCATATATTCCAGCATGGTTAGTGGATCTAGAAAGTAACGTCTTTCAGGGCTTACACCACTGGTACAACTCTGTAATCTGGAAGCAGGGGTCTTGCTGCATGAGAATGCTGAGGAAGTACAGGTCTCATTGAAGTTAATAGGAATGATAGCAATAGTTCCTTCAATTAATTACTTAATAGGAACAATAATTCATCACCTCACATAACCGTGAGATGCCCAAGCCAGGGAATTTCAATCCTTTTATCTTGATCTTTTGAAATGTAACCTCTATAGAATCAAACACAGGCTGGCTGCCCTGAAAACATGCACAAGTCAGACATCGCACGGACAAAGGCAAGACTAACCATCACAACACCAATGTGGAAAAAAGTCCCACTGAAATCCCCTCAGCCCTGGGCATGTATGCTAGAAATATAGAAACGGGCCCCAGCCACTCTTGCCATTCATGGTGCGGTGCCATTTCGTAAGGGACTAATCTGGAATCACTAACTTATCTTTGCCATGTCACCATTCATTTAAATTACACCATGCAGCCATGATGCAGATTCAAATCAGTGACTTTAAACTGATGGGGAAAGGTTTTTCAGTCTTACTGTATTTGTCCCTTCCCTATAATTTCTAGTTAACAGCTATTTGAGAGCCAGCAGAGGGAGAACAGGAGCAAATCACTCTCCTTCCTACATACCCCAAGCACCAAATTCTGAATTTGTGGGAAAGAATACAACAGAAATTTCACTTTTAAAAAAGCCTGTATTTGGAAGACCAACTATACAAGTTTATTCTTATTTTATCAGCTAAATTTTCAAGACTAATATTGGACAGAGTCCCTTTTAAAAAGTACAAACAACTTTTAGAACATGGTAGAGGATCAAGTCTTCTTCTGGTTTTTGCTCCTTTTATTTTTAAATCTTAGGAGGCTATTAATGAGGTCAGACCATCATGAAATACAGTTTAACATAGTACTAGAGTACTAAATACTAGAGGGTGTAAACGTTAAGCAAGTTCCAGTTCTACAAACATAAAACGCTTCTTCAAAATTCACGCAATTGCATACATTAATTGACTTAATTTTAGGAAACTGAAGCACTTGGAAGATGTTGTACATGAGGAGACTAGTGGTTCATGAGGAACCTCAGTGGTATATAAGAAAATAATCAAACTTACTGATATGAGTTTGTATTTTCACATTGCTTCATACCTTAAAGTATCTTCAGAAAAAGAGAAGCCTGCAACCATATTGTATATGGGAGGGGAAGGAGGTAGTTTACAACGATAATAGTACACAAAAGCAGTTAAGAGAAATATTACAAACCACTTTCTTTGTTTAAAATTGCAGCATCAATTTAGGAAAGAGATAATAAGTAACCAAGTGTGAATTTGGTGACACTGCCAGGGTAATGACTTTAATTCTTGATAGAAGAGGCATAGCCTTTCTGATGCATGGTCAAAAGGCTATTCTAAGTCTTCTCCAGCAAACGATGGAGACGCACATTCAATACCAATTTACTGTAGGGCAAAACCCTCAACCCTGTTAAATACCAACTGCACAGCAGGTCCAAATGACTGCATCTATTTAGCAGGGGAAACCCTTACCCTTTTTAGCAAAGTAACTTTTCTTTTCCTATTCTGTCTTTGTAAAAGTTTCCCAGCCCAATGTACTTCAGTGTAGCTAAGTACCAAGTCATCTTCTCCTGACAGATACTGTGAATTTGAGAGGGTGGTAAGTGGCTGGGACTGAGGTGGGAACTACAACTATGTCTATCCCACCTGCTCACTCTCACCACCACTGGGGCTGGGCCTTTTCAAGTTCTGGCACAGAAAGGCATGCAAAGGAACAAAAGAGAGTTTTGCATTCTCTTATTTGTCATATGGATAAAAGGCACTGATTGTGATTTTGATCTGGTACAGTCTAGCTGCCAGGTGCTGAAGTACACACTGAAAGCTGGCTACTAGTAAAGGCTTTGACAATCATTGCTCTATAGACTGGATCCAGATAAGCTGTGCTTGCATAAGAAACAACAGCAAGACATGCCTTTGCATCTGTTCTGATGAAACTGCATCCAGATGACAGGCCACTGCTAGGGCAATTTAGCTGAAAACTTTTTGTATATTTTTGCACCCCCTCCCTGCTCTGCAATGCCCAGACTTGTGTCAGTTCTACCATCTCTGAAGTCTCTTTCCTTGGACTGCTGCCGGGGATAATTTGGGAGCTCAGATCGCACAGCAACATCCAAAGGCACTTGTCAATCTCATAAGGATGCTGCACCATGACTTCTTGTGACCTTGGAAGCAGGTATAAGCAGAGCTTTAGGGCTCTCAGCTTAATAGACCCAGGTACACTACTGAAGAAGGAAACACACAGGGGGCCTCATGCTGAGCTTTTCCCCACTCCATGAACATGGGATGCTTCCTCTTTGATGGTGCTCCTTTACCTGTGGAACTGGGAACAGGAGACCTAATTTTGCTGCCTTGACACGTGTGACATCTCTAGCAAACAGACCAGAAGGACTGACCTCCAAGTAATATAGATTTGATGCCTACACTCTTCTGTTTCATTTAGCATGGGGCTGCCCACTCAAATTTTTACTAGTTTGAGGTATAGACGCATCATCTTGTATTTCAGCCAAAATTACCAAGCTTGACACATTGCTAATGGCTCCTGCTAAAAATCACTAATAGACACTCATAGCACAATGGTGTTTTAGCATCACCAAAGATTTGCTGCTGCTCCCCCGGGAGAGGCCCGCTTCCCTAGCAATTTAAGATGTCTTTCTAAAGCGGCACGCCCTTATATAAGAACCCTTTATATTAACTGAATTCCTTCTATGACAGACCCACAAATGTGTTTCTACTTTTAATTGTTAAAGGATGAAATGGAATCTTGACAAATAACTTCCTAGCCATAATGCATGTAGAGAGGCAATATTTCTCATACCTGCATCACTAATAATAACTGAGATAATTAACATTAGAGTATTTTTAATGATTTATTTTGCTTGTGTACTTCCTGAAGGCTTCTCAGTATAAGAAAAAACAGAAACGGCAATAACACATTTTTGTCTACAGTCAGCAGCTGTGAATCCAACTTCAAATCCATGTCCAAATTCACTTTAAATCTGAGGCACTAAAATTCAGTTTATGATTGGGACCCATCTCTGCTTGTCAGTTTTATATGCAATCGTCTCATAGTGCTGCAAAACAAATTCCAACACAGGAGCCGTGCAGAACACAGCCAAATGACTGAGATTCTTGTGACAGGAGAAGTGTGCGAGATCCCGAGTTCATTTTGAGCATCACAGTGTAGCACAATGGTTTGATAACATTTTGACAGTAGAATGACACAACTATCAACAGATGCACTGTTCTGCTACAGGACAAAATCTGCTGGGCTTAGAGACAAATCATAAAATCCAGCCCTGCTGTCAGGGCATGGGGCTCTCCTTTACCTGAATTTCTTGTATAGTGTCTTCCTCTTTAGTGTCTGTTTTTTTCTCTATTCCTTCTCCACGCAGCAAGGCTTCCAGAGTTGTACTTTCTGATGTGAACCCATCTTTTTTCAGAGGCAGATCAACTTCTGAAAAACAAAACACACTGACTGTATGTGTCACCCCCAGACAGCTAACAAGCAGAAAGACAGAGATGACAAGGAGTAGACTGACAGACTTTCAAGCTTTTTTTTACCTTGAAGGAGAGTCCTTCAAGTTCTTCTTTTAACTGCTAAGGATCCCCATATAGGACTCATTTCTATCTTAATGAAAACCTGATATCTTTTCAATTGCTGTGTTTGCTTAAGGAAAAAAAGGCTGGACATATTGTATCAGGAGGAAATAAATGGGGAAAAAATCCTTCTCCTTTATGTAAACTTCCTATGCTTCAAATAAAGAACACAACAAGGACTTTTTAAGATACTGAAATAACAAATATGAAGATCTGATCTCCTGAAGTAGAAAAGTAGTTTAATGCCATTCAGCATCTGGCACAGCTTACACAGCACAGCTACAAGTAGCATTCTCCTACACCAGGGCATGTCCCACATGTGGGGAAGCAGAAAGCTAGTGTGTGCAGCCAGTGCTGAGAACTTAAATTGAAAAAATGAAGGGATGTGTCTTAAATTTTCATTTAATATTGACTAGATAAAATCTTCAGTTTGTTTTAAATGAGCCTACACCAATGAAGGAACACCAGTCAACACATCTATGAGTGCAGAATCCAGCCCGTAAAACAGGACGACCCCCAGCCACTGCAGGAAGAGCCAAAGGCTGGCTCGGGGGCAGGCCTGGGGCATGGGACTCCAAGAGACAGTGCAGGTTTATGAGGAAGCTTGATGCAACTTGCCATACGAGTAAAGGAACAGGGCCTTATTCCCCTTCCAAATGCTGCCACTAGATTATGAGGCTGTGCAGCAGACAGGCAAATACAGCATGCCAATTTTAGCAAGATGTTAAAGTACACCTAGGGAAGAATTCCATTTTCCTTGAAGATCCTGCCCTCTACCCCACTCGTGCAGGAGCTCATTCAGAGCAACCCTATGGCAGGGAGACATCCTGGACGTCTCTTCACCTGACAATGCCAAGGTGTGGATTTCTCAAGTACTCCCTCCCTTCTAAAATGAATTCCTTCCTCTAGGCCAACAGATTTATAAAGTAATAATGTACAGGACAGACACTCACAAATCAGCATCTGGTGTCCTTTATTTCATAGCTCTGTCCACTTCTCATCTTTTAGGACTGTGTTTTGTGTTCCCCAGTCTGCCTGAAGCTCCCTGCCTTCCTATCACCATGAGTTGTAAACTCTGTAGGACAGAAATCCATGTGTTTATAAAGCCCCAAATCACTCCTGCAATCCAAATAATGAATGAACACTTCCACCTGGGACAGTAAAGTATAACCTGTTTCTTGGGGGCAGTTGCGTCCCAGGAATATGTTTGTTCTATATATGAAAAACTCTAAGCCAGCAGATGATTCAGGGTCCCTGATCAGTGCTTCCACAACATGCTTGCTCAAGCCTTCTGAAGTGAGAGAGCATTGCTCAGCCAATAACCACAGAAAATCCAGCAAAAATTCCAGCAAAAGCTATTCTATTCATGGAGGGAAAGGCTGAGTATAAACCATGCAGAAAACTCAAACCACTGTGATTTTCAAAGGAAACTCCCAGGACAACCCACACAATGGGATGGGGTCAACAGTGAATTGATCCCCCTTCTCATCACAAGGAGGTCTATTCAATTAGGCCTCTGTTTTTGGCATTAAGCTCTGCACACACACCCATTATGCCACCTTTCCCAACTTCTCCCTTACTTGTGCTATAAAAAAGACAGCGAAGTCAACAGAGAATCATACAGATTGAATTTCCCTGTATGAACTCCTAGTACCTCCCTCTGGATGCTAAATCCAGATATTTCAATAGAAAGAAGGGATTTTAGGCTTGATCTATGTGCAAATCCCAACACTTGAATCTAAAGTCACTAAGGAACCTCCATAATCATCTTTGGCTGTGGGCTTGGCTTGGTTTCAAAGTCCTGTGCTCAGGTGCAAAAGGGTATTTGCTTTGTATTTAGGACCTTGTGGGACTGCAAAACCCAAACGGTCATCATACATTCAGCAAGAGAAGAAGCTTCAAGCAAGCTCAAGGGCATCGGACACAAACATGTCTTCACTGTGACAAACTATGCCTGTCTCTGGATACTGATACACTCAGCAAACGAATGCATTAGAAAAAGGGAATGAGCAAGGAAGGGGTGAGGGATAATTAAAATGTATATGAAAGTAAAACTACTTCCTGTTTGTTCCAGAGTTATTGAACATTAAGTAAGAGGGAAAGGTAGTCTGTAAGGTCAAAAACCAGCAGCTGTCTTTAATAGGCATGTTTGTTTTGTGTGGTGCTGCTACTTCCCACCAGCAACACTCCAGGGGACTTTTCATGCAAAACTCCCAGAGTATTTTTTAATTATTAAATTTAACATCCCACTGACAAGGTGATGTGAGGTAGTACTTTTATTCCCAGTTTACTGACGGGGAGATTGAGTCACCAAGAAGTTAAGTTAGTGAGCAGGAAATCCAGCAAAAAGAAACTCAGGGCAGCTGCCTCCCATCTGCCCACTAAGCTTACTGCTATTCAACTCCATTTTCTTCTCCACTGGTAGCTTCTAGGAGTCCGTTTTCATTCTTAGGTAGCTCTAGTAAGTGGGAAATGGCAGATGCTATCTTATCTGGAATGTAAAGTTTACAGTATAAAAACCTACAAAGGTCCAAAGACAACCTCTTAGTAATGAATTCAATCTTTGTAATGAATTCAGTCCTTCCTGGAAGATGGCTAGTCTGTAAAGGATACAGTAATGAAGACAGGAAATTACATTTCCAAACCACTTTTTGAATCCCCATAGATAAAAGTCTCCAAAAATCTAAATGATGGTTCAGCTAACCTAGAGAAATAGTTAATCACTACTAGGGATCATTAAATTCATTTCACTAAATCCCTAATTTTCTCTTTCCTATTTAACTCTCCAGGATTTTCCCGCAAAAGCTAGAAAAGTATATTTTTCTCTTATGCCTGTACCCTAAAGAAAACTGAGAAGCCAACTCAATGCCTGAAATATAGTTTTCATGTGAAAGATCAAGGCTTCCCCCAGACCACGGGAACTGCTGTACAGAAGCGAGGCGGGGACCGTTCCACCCACTGTCCTGCTTATGAAGGCACCAGCCAATGTCAGAAGCTTCAAACAAGGCCAGAGGGAGTCATCTAGGCTTGAGAAATTAAGCCGTGACCCCACACTTGCCTCTGTTTGCTTTGATATTTGTTGTGCTATACTATGCAGTCACATCAGATGCTGCAGAAGAAGGTTTGAGTGTCTGTCAGGAGAGAAATGCAAAGAAAATAATCTACCCTAATACTACATTTCATCCTGATCTCTAACAGGTCAGCCCTAAGAGATAAATGCAGTAACACTTCCAGTTATCCTAAATCTGGCTCTTCTGGAAGTGCACAGAATAGCCCAGCCCTTTCTGAATTTTGATACACTTTTGCCCTTGATGTTTTCCCACCTGAGCGAGTTCAACAGTTAAACTATGGTTTGAAAGAAGGAGTGCTTCACTTTATTGCTTGCCTCCTTGTTCTTGCTATGAGATGGGAAAAACAGAAGTTCCTGACTAAACTTTTTTGTCATTTCTTTTTATTTGTCTCCTTTCAAGGATAAACAGACACAATCTTTCCTATTACTCTGCTGTGGGAAGTTTTCCATATGGCTTTGTCCTGTCAGACCTCTCTGAACTTCCTCTTACTCTTCAATAATCTTCCCAAGATGGACCAATACTGCACCTGATATTTTCAGATGAAGCTGTATCCCCCATTTAAACAAATGCATTACAATATTCTTTATATTACCCCTCAGGCAGTGTCCTGCAGTGTCCAAGCTGCATACTAAGCAGGATTAGGAACCCTGTAACAGGGACAAGAACTTCCCGTAAGTAATACTTTCAACACACAGGTGACAAATTAAAACGTCCATCCTGCCACCCATTCACCAAGCACATTCAGATCTCCCCAAGGAGGCCCACACGTACCTCCCTGGCCACGATGGCTCGAAATAACTTTGTACTATGTGCAAATCTTTGTAGTTTACAAGGTAGTCCCTCTCTCCAGCTTGCTCATTACTATATTACACAACACTGGACCAAACACCAAACCTCGATGCACCAGCTGTTAGCCTTTTTCTGTAATGAAAGTTCTTTGTTTCATCTTGTTCTTTGTTTCATCTTTTGTTCTGAAAGTTTTGATCCAAGACAATGCTTGGCCTATTACTTACCAAAGGCCGTCAGAAAGTCTAAGTAAATCGTCAACCCCCTTATCTATTAGTCCTTTACATATCATGTAAAGAATTTTAAGAAAGCAGTGAGATGTGCTTTTCCTTGGTTAAAAAAAAGTCAGTTAGAACCTCCTATATCATCATTTCCCAGGTGCTTTACTGCTTATACCTAATTACTGTTTCAATCAATTTCTCAAATGTTCATGTAGAATTTATGGGTCTTTAAATCCTTGAATCACATCCAAATCCTTTTTAAATACAGGTAATAACATTTGCTACCCACTAATTGTTCTAAATTCTTTCTATTGTACCTCCTAGTTTGTATCACAAGCTCTTCTTCAGACACTGCAATTTCAGAGAACATAATCTTTATTACAAGCAATAACTACTAGTAAAAGCACTATAACTAAAAGCTTACTCTTTCATATAAAAATTTTAAGAAGGTTTGTATATAAATTTCCTTTTGATTAGTATTGCAAATGCAATAGCACCTGGTTAGTTTAGGAGATTCAGGAAATAGTCAGAACCATACAAAAAGGAAGTGTCAAATCAACAAAAATCATCAATGAAAAATAAAAAATTATTTAAGAATTCTTCCCATTTTAATAAACAACATTATTATTGGTGTCACTGCTAAATATTGTGCATATTTTATAATTCAAATATGTGTGTGTGTGCGTATAATTAAAATTTATGTTTCTTAACTTGGCAGAGTCCTTTCATAGTGATTAAATTAACATGGTTATTTCTGCTTACCAGCTCAGTGCAGCAACCTCTCTATTTATCAAGGTCCTCAGACTGTGGTGGTAGAATCTGAACAAGCACCCATGCCAGCATCATTCCTATATCTGTTTTCTGTTGAACTGCTGCCTCCAAAAGAAGCACATTTTCACAAATCCTACAAAATGGTGGGCTTTTTCAAGTTTTGATTCACCAAAATAGCTGCAAATTCCTGTCCTTAAATATGCTACATTTGGTTTACAATGCATTGGGAGCTAAGCAACTTTTCTGTGTCTCTTTGAAACATAAACTAAAAACAACCATCCCTTTTTCTATACAGTGCAATGTATTTGTTTTACAATGGATCATTTCCATCTCCACAGTAGCAGCTGCCACCCAAGCCATCATCTCTGTGCACTCGTAAGCAGCTCCATTTCCAGTTCTAATTGGGAACAGAGATACTTATTGGGTGAGTTCCAGCATGATCTATCACGCCAGAGACAGCTACTATGCAAACCAAAGCAATCCGGCTTCCAAAAACCCTCTTAGACAAACACTGACTTTGCACATAGATTCTTGCGTTTTCTTTTCTTGGTGCCGGTTTTTTGGAACGTAAACAGTGCCAGAGGAAACTATATATTAAGAGTCCATGAAGTGCTGTTTAAGATGGATAAATCCAAGGATATTACCTTAAAACCCACTACCTCTTTAAAATCACATAGGTGGTCTAAAAAAGCCACCTAATTCACAGCAAACAGAACTACTGCTGAGCAAATGCAGCCACTAAGCTCATTAAGAGGATGTGGCAGGATGTGTCTTGAAAGTGCAGTGCAGTGGCTCAGCAAGCAATTAAATCCCATGACAGTTTAAAATGAGAATCTATCAGTGTCACAAGAGTGTGAAGCCTCAGCATCTCTGCTGTTCCCACCCCCAGCATTTTATTTATGATGGCGTATTGGGAACATGAGAAGTCAAAAAGATTATAATGAAATATGCCATATAAAAACCAGATTAAGCCTGCTCTTCTTTGGGGAAATATGCAGAGAGAGAAGCTGTCTGTTAGCTGTCGAGTTTGCAAAAGATACCATCTTTTGGGATGGTGCTCTCTGCCAGCAGACAGAGTGCCCCAGGGGAAATGGTGGTGAAAAACCCAGACAAGCAGCATCCATCCATCCATCATATGCTCATCTCCACATCTCCAAGGCACAAATATAGCATTAGAGTGCAAAGGGTGGGGGCAGGGGGGATGGAATCCCTTAAGAAAGAAAGAGGAGACAATGCCTTACATGAATAGCTGGATTTTGTAGCTTTTCTGTGTGCACACAACCAGACTCTCCTCAGCTTGTTTGCTTGCTTGCTTGTTACATTCATGGTCAGCACAGTGATTTGTTACCATCCTTGGAATGGATGCGTTCACAGCAGTGACCAGAACCAGGTATACTAAAGGCAAGGCTCTGCAAGCTTTTTTCATAAGCATGCCTCTGCCGGCACAGTGCAGCACAGACCTTCACTCCTCCTGCAGATCTGGAGCTTCAAAACCCTTCTTTCACTGCACCATCTCCTGCTATCCCAGGGGAAGATGCTCACATTATTGCTGTTATGCTTTAATCCTGACCTTCCACAGTCCCTGCTATCCCACCCTGTTCTCCCAACACTACTGCAATTCAGGACCCATCTGTAGCAAACTTGTCAGTGCCAGTTCTACACTTACAATCCTCTCCAACCCTGCTCCACAGGACCTCCTGCCAGACCAGCCCTGGGCCTCCCCTGAGACTAGACTACTGATAACACAGACTCTCACAATAAGTCCGTAAAGCCAAACAAATGCCCCTAGAGACTAGTAAACATCAAATTCACTTTATTTTTAATCCAAGCCAGATGCAATGAAGCCATGGCTGTACTGGAGATTGTAAGGCTACTGCAGTAACTCTTTGTCTCCCCCACCAATTCCACCCTCAAACCTCGTGTATTATTATTGCACTCTCAAGGTAAACAGGGCCATGGTGAGAACAAGAATCCAGTCTAAGAGAATGATAAACCTGTTTTAGAAGCAAGAATACTTGAAAACAAAGATTATTTGTTTCCTCAGAAACAAACCATTTTGTGTGGAAAGAATAGTTTGGAGCACTATCTGCCATTAAGTGAAAACTCCTCTTCAGGCTGCGGACATGGGATCCTATAAAGCTCTGAAATGAATCTTAGTAAACACTTGTTACAACCTTTAGGCCCTACTGAGGTTTGCTCTAGGGAGCACTGGGAGATTGGAAAATCCCGATGTCTCCCTAGCACCTCTTCCTGCAAAGCTGCTAGTCTTGTGGTAAGGTTGGGGGGGAGCAGGGGGCAGGGGGAGAAAGTGAAGATTTAGAAGAAAACAGAGGAAGCTATGATATGGGGGGACTGCACACTTTCACTCTTCAGCCTGGGTGTAAACTGCAGAAAAATCAGAGGATGACTTTGAATTTTAAGACCAGGATCCAATGCAAAGCTTTTATCAGCCCCTAGCTAAAATACATCCCAGGAGGCTACAACACAACAGGAGGGAGAAATAAGGCTGCAGAAAACAGCAGAGGCCCTCAAACATAAGGTTAAGCATTGTTTAGCTTAACCCATCATCAAAATGTGGACTTTACAAGCAGCTGTATTTCTTTGGCAGACTAGAATGCCTCTATAAAATCTCTCAATAAAAAAAAAGCCCTCCTGTCAGTTGTCTCTTGGAAGTTCTTTACAGATTTATTTCTCACCACAGATATAAATCATTGTCACATATAATATACTGTACCTGCTTCTCAAAGACTGCCAAATTACAATATCAGGCTAAATGCTGGATCAAGTAACTACCCTCAGGGCTCAAATCATAAAGGAATATCTCCATTCAGTAACATTATTCTAGCATTCATTTGTGTTCTGGTCACTCTTGCATTTGCGTTCTAGCTGGGCTCGTGCTGTACCAGGACTTTTGTAGCATCAGGGAACACTGTAGGCAATATGGAGGGACAGAGGCTGAGTAACTGCTACAATTTAGAGAAAATTCCTGAGTACAAATTCTATTCCTTTGGGCTTTGCATCACCCTAACAGGGCTTCTGGCCTGTTTGGAGTAAAAGAATAACTTGGCCTACTTATCTACAAGTGGTCATATAGATACACTCACACAGATGGATGGGCCTTTTGACCCACAAGAAGAACCAGAATCTGATTATTGTCCAGTAGCAGGACAGCTATCAGCAAACACCAGTCACCCCCAAACCACGCAGCTGAGCCAGTCACCCCCACACTGCACACTCCGCAAATGGTAACAGGGAGTGGACTTCCACTGCAATCAACCATACTATTTCCATGTGTGACAGCACTGAATAAAACCACTCATACTGAATGCAAACTCATACATAAACCATGTGTAAAACCAGCCATGCTGTAACCTTGCTGCAAATTCTGTGAGATTCTGCATAGCTTCTCCTCTTCCTTATCGAGGACAGTGGAAGGGATACCTTTAGCAACAGATAAATCTCTGTAATGCAGTTATCTCTCAACTGCAGTGCACAAGCATCCCAATTAATTCAGTCTGGGCCTAGCAGAGCCGGCACTAAGCCAGAGCAGATAAACCTGCCAAAGCCAATCTGAGTCCTGCAATGATTCTTGGGAGCCTGCTCTGCGCCTTCTCATGCCCCGGACTGAGGGGGGTTATTTGCTTGAGTGCAGCGCTTGGCTCTGGCTGGCCCCACATGCCCACGTGATGCGGCAACTCCGTTAATGAGGCCCTTCTAAAACCCAAAGTGCTAGGGAGCGGGCAGAGACACCCAGTCAGCTCTGAAGGCATCAGCAAGGATGCAGCAGGGCTTATTAGCACCGCTCAGCCAGATTACAGATGTCCCGATCCTGCATCTCTGTCTGCAAAGCTCCCACTTGCGGGAAGACAGTGCTCTGCAACCCAGGCAGGCCTGGGAAGCAGGATAGCCACAGTCGCATGGCACGGTGTCTGAAGAAGTCAGCTACGCCAAGCAGAGCTGGTTCAGCATCCCTGGCTCAGTAAATACCAAACCTGCATAAACCACTGAAGAACAGAAAGGCCACAGCAAAGTGGCAATGATTTTAGGATGGGATAGGGAACAATCATCCTAGACACAGCCCTTGGCTTCACTGCTGTCTCACCATGTGATCTTGGGCCAAACTCTGACAAAGGTACCCTCTGCTTTTCCATCATCTGTCAAATGGAGATAGTCTTCATCTATCCTCTGGGGTTTGGTAGGGCTTGTTTAATATTCATAGGCATTCAGGCATCCAAATAAAATGCACCAAAAATGCAAGGTGTTCTTACAGGTTCTTGCAAAGCCAGGTTTAAACACATTTTTTTCCAGCCAAGAAAAACACTGAAAAAGCAAGACTGTTTCCACAGATACCAGATTTCAGTGGCCAATTCACAAATTCCAAGGAATGAGGATAATATTTACTCAGACGGTAAGATGCATCTGACAGATGAAGCTATGTAGTTGAAAAATGTTATAAGAAGGAAGGCTTGTAATAGAAAAATGGCATGAGATGCTAGTAGGTATCCTTTCAGAAATGGGAAAGAACAAAGCAAATCATCTACTGAGATGCTCAGATCTCTTGCCACAAAAAGGCAAATTCCAAGAGGCCTATAAAGCGTTTAGACAAAAAGGTGAACTCTAGAATTAATAACAGAATGGTAAACAGGAAGATTAATGGCACCAGAGAAAATGCAGATGGTGAAGCCCAGCCTGCAGGCTCAGCAAGACTCTGAATAGGGAGGGGGAAAAAGGCAAGGTGTAAACAAGGTGACCTTCAAAGCCACAGGAACGCTTGCCAAGAGGCCAGCCAGAGGGCATTCCGAGACACAGATGTGCCATCTGGGGTAGGCTGTCTCATGACAACATGAACAAGATTTGTCTTTTTCAAAATTTGTAGGGAGGCAAAATGGGTAGCGGCAGAAAATATGACCATTCATTCAAAAGGGGCACGATTAAATGCGCAGGTTGGAAAAGGATGCTATCTATTTTGTAAAGAAAATACAAAAGAATTCCCTGAATATCCCCCCTCAGAAAGATCTTGTGCCCACTTGTAAAGCCTGTGCACACAAGGTGTGAGGGAGGAAAAACTGGTTTTCACTAAACAAATGTTTTTCCTTGAGGGTTTATGCTTTAGGTTTAGGGTAAAAAAAAAAAACAAAAACAAAACAAACCTCAGCAAAAACTGCAAAGCAGCCCTTTAAACCCATGATGGTATAAATTTTCCCCACCTTGGCATAAGTCTATTCACTCCAGATGGCACATTTGGGTTGAAAGCAGGTAAAGATTCCTCAGACACATCTCTGTGTCCAATATCTGCTTTTACAGTGTTCCCTTGCTCCGTCTCAGTGCTTAGTTGGGCCTTGAATTTCCTAATAAGCTTTGTGTACGCCTCAGAGATCTCAGTTCTTTGCCTACAGTAGTGGGAGAGAGAAATCTCTTACCACAGTTCCACAGAGGATCCTGGCTCTTTCAGACCTGATGCTTAGATCATTGAGGTCAACCAGGAAAATTAAAAAGTAAATGCAATCACATGGTTTTTAAAATACATTAATCAAACACCACAGTGGGGCAGTGCTAAGGGAAACAATGCTATCTCTAAATAAGCCTTCTACAAAATAAGCCAGACATGTTCTGCTGTGACATCCAGAGGCAAGAATTTGAGGGGAAAACAGAATAAGCAACCACATTATAGCTCACCATGGAAAAAAGCAGACCCTAGCTGTGGGAGTCCAGCAGGTAGTGAATTCACACACCTCTTTTCCTTCCAGCCTGGCTCAAAGTACATCAGATCTGAGTATTTCAGGCAAAACTGGCCCATCTGAGTTCAGTGCTGAAATCAGTTAATTCAGTGCTAAGTGTACAAGCAGACATATCTGAATGTTTTTTATTCTGATGAGCTGCATACCAACTGCAACGAAGATATTGGCGTGACCTCCAGTTTCACAGTAGAAACCCCGGGTGCTGGATGAGCTCAGGCAGCTTGTGCAAAGCCTGCACAGTCCCAGTGCTGTTGCATCAAGCAGGCTTGACTCAGGCAAGCTTGCGACTGCTGACAAGGAGCTTCCATCAGGGCTCTGGACATCAGTACATATCTTTCTCCAGAAAGCCCCATCATGTGGCTCTGTTGATTGCTTTTTGAATAGAACAGGAATGGAGAAATGAAATACACACCTCAAAACACTGAAGTGGCATTGAGGAAAGAATCAGGAAGAACAAGCGGGAAAAACAGCAAGATGGAGGAAAGTTATTATATTCCTTCTCCTTGCCTACTGCAGCCAAACTATGGCAGGCTTGTTCTCAAAACTGCCACAAAAGAGTCTGAAAAATGGAAGCTCTGGGCCTTGAATTATGCCCTTTCAATCTCTCTCTCCTTTCTCCTCTCTGCTAACAGAGAAACGCTGTAAACTCCTAGATCCTGAAAATATACATTCTGGGCCCTTTCAGCACCTTACAAAACACAGTGAAAATAGATGATAATGGGGAAGAGGGAGAGATAGCCATGCAAGGGGAAAACAAAGTGAAATAGAGAATAGTTGCTCTTCTCTCCTTTCCCCCTGCTCAGCTTTCATTCCCCTTTGTTCATCTAACGTTAAGCCAAACTAAGCCAAAGGAGCTGCCGTGCTGGGCTACAAGATTGATGGCTGCAGGCAAACTCCACAGTGAAGAGACGGATGACTGGTCATTTCCCCCGATGCACTGAGAAACATCCATCCTTGCAGCCATGCTGAGCCCATTCGTGCTCCTTTTGAAAAGAGAGATAAACACGGGCAGCTGGAGGCACCTGAGTGTCCTTCTCCCTCAGAAGGACACAGTTATACTCCTCTGGGTTCCTTGAGAAGGTCGCTGTGTCCATCCCTGAACATCTGGCTGTGGGATTTGCTAACTCTCTCCCTCCCCCAGCAATCATCCATCTATTAGAGCACAGTGCAGGTCGGAAGAAAACGGTGAAGAGAATAGTGTGACAACCTCATCAATCTACAGCTACACGCTTGGCTATTTAGTTTTCTTTATGCTGCTTCTAAATGGGGGGGGGCGGGGTGTAGAATTGCTACTGGTATGAAAGAGTGAATTGTGGAAATGGCAACGTGGATTGGCGTAAGTCCTTATGACTATTAAAATGTTGTGCATGTACTAAAGCAGTAGGGAACTAATTAAGATTCAGGATTGAAAGGCAAAACAAAAAAGTTGGATGCACTCTGGTTCCATCTGTAGCACTTGCTGAGAGTTCAGATGTACTTGGGGCATCATCTTTAGAAGAGAGAGGTTAATTTTTTTATTTTGTCCATTCAGATTTTAACAGAAAGCTCCCTGGAAGAATATACTGTTAAGTATATTTATAGTGCCAACCCTGGTGTAGCAGCTTCAGAGGCACAAAGCACTTAATCTTGACTCCTTTCTATTTAGTTAATAGTGTCTTTGTTTGCTGATACTGTCCTGGTCTATAGCATTGCTCACAGATACAGCCTCTGTGTTTCCAGTTCTCCTGCCATGCTGCTACCTCATTTAGGCAATGAGCATTACATGGCAGATGTACCCATAGCATCATTTACAAATACAGTATCACTCCAGAAATTCCTATAACTACGAACCTCAGTTTGTCAGAGTAGCACATATCTGTAACTGTGTCATTCACTGATATTGCACCAAGGAAATCATGAGAAGATAAAAGCATTTAGCATCTCTCAAAAACACAAAGAAACAAGTCACTTGCTTAAAGTGTTTAAATGTAGTTTTAGTACTCTAACTGTCTCAGCCAGCTTTGAAAATTTGTCTTTTAATCCCATCATGCAATGCTGTTTATTTTAGGCCAACAACAAAAGGATTTTCACTACTGCTCTGTAGGACATGCACAGGATATTAATCATGTCCGTATGTGTTCCTAAGACATCAACCCCATACTTCCCGAGGGCAATGACATGCATTCAGAAGTGGATCATTTCCATCAAGAGGAGTAAAGTTTTCATCCTTTCTCCTACATCAAGAACCATAGCTTTAGCTGACGGAAGTTGCTGCTCGCTGTAGTCTTTAATGGAGCTGTACCTACCTACAACAGCTAAGGTCCTGGCCCTAAATTACCTTGTTTGTTTAAGGGGAACCAATCTCCAAGTGCATCCTAAGTGAGATCTCTGGTCTGGAAGACATTGCACAGAAAAGCCATATCCATCTATTCCATTCTTAATTCAAACGTACATTGCATTGACTCTCCTTCCCCCAAGGAGTTCATCATTGGGAATGGATGCCATGGCAAACACCAATGGTGTCAGAATCCTGAAGCATAAAATACCTGTAATAAACTATTAAGCAATCAAATGCAAAATGCAGGGAATATTGAAATGAATTGTAATCTAGTAAAAACATACTTAATATCTCTCAGGTACAAGGTGACTGGAAGAAGGGAAACATTGTGCCCATTTTTAAAAAGGGTAGGAAGGAGGACCCTGGGAATTACAGACCTGTCAGCCTCACCTCTGTGCCTGGCAAGATCATGGAACAGATCCTCCTAGAAGCAATGCTAAAGCACATGGAGGACAGGGAGGTGATTCGAGACAGCCAGCATGGCTTCACCAAGGGCAAGTCCTGCCTGACTAACTTGGTGGCTTTCTATGATGGAGTAACTGCATCAGCAGACAAGGGAAAAGCAATGGATGTCATCTATCTGGACTTCCAAAAAGCCTTCGACATGGTCCCCCACAACATCCTTCTCTCTAAATTGGAGAGATATGGATTTGATGGGTGGACTAGTTCAGTAGATAAGGAACTGGTTGGATGGTCGCAAACAGAGGGTAGTGGTCAATGGCTCGATGTCCAAATGGAGACTGGTAACAAGTGGTGTTCCTCAGGGGTCCGTACTGGGACCAGTGCTGTTTAATATTTTCATCAATGACATAGACAGCGAGATCGAGTGCACCCTCAGCAAGTTTGCAGATGACACCAAGCTGAGTGGTGCAGTTGACACGCCTGAGGGACGGGATGTCATCCAAAGGGACCTGGACAGGCTGGAGAGGTGGGCCTGTGCAAACCTCATGAGGTTCAACAAGGCCAAGTGCAAGGTCCTGCACCTGGGTCGGGGCAACCCCCGATATCAATACAGGCTGGGAGATGAGGGGATTGAGAGCAGCCCTGCGGAGAAGGACTTGGGGGTACTGGTGGATGAAAAGCTGGACATGAGCCAGCAGTGTGCGCTTGCAGCCCAGAAGGCCAACCGTATCCTGGGCTGCATCAAAAGAAGCGTGGCCAGCAGGTCGAGGGAGGTGATTCTGCCCCTCTACTCGGCTCTGGTGAGACCCCACCTGGAGTACTGCGTCCAGCTCTGGAGCCCTCAGCACAAGAAGGACATGGAGCTGTTGGAGCAGGTCCAGAAGAGGGCCACAAAAATGATCCGAGGGCTGGAGCACCTCTCCTACGAGGACAGGCTGAGAGAGTTGGGGCTGTTCAGCCTGGAGAAGAGAAGGCTGCGGGGAGACCTTATTGCAGCCTTTCAGTACTTAAAGGGGGCCTATAGGAAAGATGGGGACAGTCTTTTTAGTAAGGCCTGTTGTGACAGGACAAGGGGTAATGGTTTTAAACTAAAGGAGGGCAGATTTAGGCTAGATATAAGGAAAAAATTTTTTACAATGAGGGTGGTGAAGCACTGGAACAGGTTGCCCAGAGTAGAGGCCCCATCCCTGGAAACATTCAAGGTGAGGTTGGACGGGGCTCTGAGCAACCTGATCTAGTTGATGATGTCCCTGTTCACTGCAGGGGGGTTGGACTAGATGACCTCTAATGGTCCCTTCCAACCCAAAGCATTCTATGATTCTATGATTATGCAGCTGTAAAATGTTTACTCCAGAGAATGGGAATGACAGACAGAAGACTTCCACTCAGGATGGTGGTGGGAGGTGCAGGGATGTAGGAGGGGAAGCCATCACACTCTCCATTCTACTCTCAGAAAAATCTGTAAAGCTTGGCTTGTAAGATTTCAAACTGGACTTTATATTAACATTTATTGCTCATTCCTGTATATTACACACCAGAAAAATATCACCTGCTATAAATTTTATAATATTTCAGACTGCAAAACAATTTAATTTGCTATGCGTCAGGAGAACAATAAAATTGAAGAGAAGTTTTTTAAAAATCATATTTTGAATGTAATGATGTTCCATAATCTCTTTGCTATTTTTTGTTAACATTTTCTTCTATAAAATAGTGCACAGGTTCTACTATACAGTTGATCTAGTAGCCCAGTGGCTTTATTGGGCTCTATCTGGCAGGATGCTTGAGTACCAGACCTGCAAGTCTGGTCCAACCTGGTACTTTACATGTGGATTTAATTTTAAGCATGTGACAAGTCCCATTAATTACAAAAAGATCATTCATGTTCTTAAAGCCCAAGCTCAGGTGCTTTCCTTGTCTGGGGTTAGACAGCTTGGCATCTTACAAGACTAAGCCCTGGGGACTTGATCCTATAAACCCTTTTTCATGTGATTACCAGAGAACTCCCAGGACTACTCACATGAACATACAAAATAGATGCAGTGAATTAGATAAAAGACACCCATTTCCTAGGATCTTGCGTCCAGTACTTGCATCTAAACTATTCTTGTGCTTCACAAAAATCCTTTTGCTGATGTGGCTTATTCTTTTTCAGGCATCGGTACCAGCTATACTAAGAAAAGTACCAGGAGGTTTGCCAGCAAAGCTGTTGAGGTTCAGCTCTAGCTGCAAGACTGCTACAGGGCAGACTGCTTCCCAGCCTCCCCTCCCCTTTGCTGGAGAGCTGATGATTTGTGCCTTCGGGGAACGAATCTGCCGGGTTCCAGCATTTCCCCAGGCACCATCCCCTGGCACTTCCCCAGGGGTTCCCACACCCCTTCCTCCTGACAAGCCTTGAGGGAACTACTTGGGCAACCCACTCCTAGGCCCCCCATGCCTACTTGGGGAGCACAGAAACACTCGTTCAAAGCCACCTTTTCCCTAAGAGAATCTCAT
The DNA here is from genome assembly GCA_013401315.1 of Balaeniceps rex. Classification (NCBI taxonomy): domain Eukaryota; kingdom Metazoa; phylum Chordata; class Aves; order Pelecaniformes; family Balaenicipitidae; genus Balaeniceps; species Balaeniceps rex. The sequence continues at coordinate 8,836 of VYZW01040911.1, read as the reverse complement.
CCTCAGCTCACCTGCGCTCCCCTCTTTTTAAGGTTAAATCTGTTTATTTCAGAAATAAGTAATCCTGATGGTTACTTACAAACGTCGACATTAACTTTGTAGTAAGGGGATAAATCCCACAGCATTTTACCTCTCCAGTAGGAATGTCTCCTAGAGACATGGCATTCACAGTCAGGCCTTGGCAGCTTAAGAGGCACATGCTGAAAAACCTCTTCCCAAAGATGCATCCTAGCAGCCAGACGTAGGTCAAACACACAGGAGCCAACAAAAGCGAGAGAGCAAAACAATGGGCTGGATAACACAGAAAGGGTGGTGGCACCACAAGTAAGCTCCCCCTCAAGCAGCCCAGGTATTTCAAGCCAATGCCATCTCAGCTGCCTGAGCCCTCCAAGCTTTCCTCACGTCCTGCAGATCGAGCCCCAGCAGGTCACACTGTAGATGCTCTGAGGAGTTCATTAGTACAACCCATTCCTTCAATTTAATGGCCTACTTGTAGTGACCAAATGATTTTTCAAAACGGCCTGGCTCCAAAGTCACCGTAACTCCATTTTCACAAATATTCTAATACAGATGAGACTACACACCGGTGGAAAAATCACCTCTAAGTGGCTGCATTGCTTCTGAAATTACAACAGCCTCGTATCTGTGGGTCGCTGCACATGCAGCCTACTTTCCCATTCTCAGGGACGAGACCTGAAGAACTCAGACAGATAAAGATTTAACAGTTTCCAAAATTGCCTTATCTTGTTCAGTTGCTACTTCTGCCTTAGCCTGATGACTAGAGCCAGAGGGATCTGACTTCAATAGGCTTTTGATCAAAACCCGGAGAGGTTCCAAAGCCTGATGGCTTCTTCACGCAGCTGTCTCCTAATTATGCAAACTGGCTCAGCCACACAAGAACCAGGAGTAATCCCAGGTGATTCATACGAGCACTGGTAAAACTGTGCATATAAAATACTTGTAGTGACCTGTTCCAGATCCCACAAATGAAAGAGAAACTATTTACACAAAGTTAATCCTGTAAATTCTAACAGCATGACTGCAGAGCTAAGCAGCAGAAACAATGTTTTTGTTTTCTTGACTGGACTATTTATAGAATTATTGCTTTTCTAGAAATGAGTGTGTTTTAATTCCATACCTGCAAAATCATGAAATCCCATTTGGGGGAAAATACATATTCACTCACATTCTTGAACCTACTGTGCTGAATTAGTCTAAGGATTTGCAGCTTATCACATGTAACAATAGCCAGCAAGAACAGCGCATGATTTGAAGGAGAAGTTATCACAGCCGCGCCCACCATGACGTACAGAAGGCCAGCTCATCTGCGGCCAAACAAGAAGAGTTACACTGTGCAAAACCTGAGATACCTTTCTAACACACTGCACAGCCAGCCTTGTGAAAACTGCCTCAAAAATTCACCTATGGTGAGTCTCTTTATTTGCGTACGTGGGTGTGTAACGGACTACTTGGTTTTCGTCACCATCCTGGTACACATAAGCCCAGGTTTTGCACCAGAGCTGGTACACTTTCATACCAGTTTTCCAAGGCTTCATGCTGATGATCAAAACATTTAATACTGGCACTTTAAAGGCTCGGCAAGTGGCACGCTTTATTCATACATTCCTTTAAGTAAAAAGGTCTCCCTTACCCCTCTCAAACCCTCTGAAAAGATTTATTAACTATCTCTTAGGCACTTCTCTGAGATAGACAAATGAGATCAATGTTTTAGCACCTCTATTTTACACACTGAGAAGCTGAGAGAAGAGGAGATATTCCATTGTCCCTAGTGCTGTGTAGTCCTGTACAGGGTACAGGCGATGCAAGTATGTGATAGTGGGACAGGACATTAAAAGCAGAAGTGGGCACCTCTACTGTGGACTGGCAATGGAACAAAGATATTTCACTGCAGGACTTCTACATCATGATTCGGCATCAGTGAACACATGCAGAAAGGGAGAGGTTCTCTGTATTCTTAGTGCCACGTAGGAAAAGGAAAGCAAACTTTATCTAGCCAGAGATTTGGACCAGCAAAGGTCCCCATTGTAGGAAGAATTTAAAGGTGGTGGATGAGATGGAATAGAGTCTGGTTAAATATGTGTGTAAAAGGAAGAAGCTGATTCACAAGGAGTTCCCGCACTGATGAGTTTTCTCTTGGTGACAGAAAGTCACTTTTTCTAACCCAAGTCATAGCTGGATGTGTAAGTGCCACAGAGCAGCAGATCTTGCCTGTGGTGCCATGTCCTGCTGTGAACAATCTGAAGGCAAGATTAGTGGAGAATTGGAACCTACTGTTTTGATTCAGTAGCATTGATGGACTCATCTGCAAGCTGCAGGCTTAGCTGATGAATAAACACCTACCTATAAATTTAGGCCAATACTTAGGTTCTTTGCTGGATAAGAAGCCCAAAAGAGAAGGCCCAGCAGAAATCACTATTTATTTTGGTATAAATAAAAGCTAGAGCTGGTAAAAAATTAATTTTCCCCCCATTCGTGTGAGAGGTTCCCAATTTGCTAAAGAAATCATAGGAGAAAAACAGTTCAGGTGTTTAGGGATTCCTACAGCCATGATGAGTGTTTCCTTTTTCTTATACATTGAAATTTCCTGTCCAGCCCTAAAAAAAACCCCAAACCAAAAAACCAACACCTTCCAGCATTCCTGCTCCCAGATTTGGATTCACAATATAAAGCTTCATTTTATTCCAAAGTGCTACAGAAATGTGACATGTATAGGTACGTGATAGACCAACCTCAGTTTTCAGCATGGCCAGTGCGCAGATGTGCACTGTAACACATCAAATGAGAACTGAAAATTATCCACCCTCTCTGTCACAAAGAGTTAAGTATTTTTTTGTTTTCTTCTACATGAGGTGCCAAAAATAAAGATTGATGGGAATGGGTGAAAATGAGATCTGCTCTAGCTCAACCAGAAACTGCAGGATCCATGTGGAATCGCTCAGCAAAATTCTTTGACGTGGGTCATGCAGCTTGTTCAAATATCATATTTGAAGCTCATCATCGTCTGCACTCTGTGATGTTGAGTCATTTGACATTTGACCTAATATTTGCCTAACATTTGACCTAAATACACTGCAGAACTGTTGCTTTGGCACTACCTACAATCAAATCCTGTTTCTAACAAATAATAATTTAAAAACAGGCTATTCCTGCCACAGAAGATAATCTGTTTAAAAAGCTGACTCATGGGGTAGGCTCAGTCCCCCTCCTACCCTAGTTTTACACCCACAGAGCTCCACTCGTTTCTGCAGAGGTAACTCCTGACTTACCTCAGTTTACGTGAACCAGAGTCAGGCCCTGCCCTTGCAAAAAATACACTATTCACTGCTCCCTCTGCTGGCCTCAGCACCACCGGCTTGTGCACATGCCCGGGTACAGAAGCAGACGTAACGCAGAGCCCATTTCCAATCCTACCAAGACTAAACACCTGGCAGGTGGAATCAGGCATGTGAAAAGAAAGAAAACATTTTTAAAAAAATCCTAAAATCAGTGATATTTTAAAGTACTTAAAGAATATATTATAAAAGATGAGGAGAGTTATTTTAAAAGCCAAAGTACTTAAGAATGCAGAAGTACTTGAATAAAAAGTGGGTTTTAAAAAACATTTTAATTTCAGGATTTCGGAGGGAAGACAGCAAAAGTCACAGACGTTGATAACAGGCTATTAAACTCCATCTTACATGAGGAATTCAGATCAAGTCATCAGAGAACAAAAGTTGCTCCTGTCTGCTGACTGTCATGTCATATCTGCCCCAAATTTAGATTTCATGACAGCAAATGTTTATAAAAGCCATGAACAATTAAAAAAAATAAAATCAGCTCTACACAAAGGTATCGTTGGTAAATTCACTTCTGCTGAAAGTCTTCACTTCTGTCAGAAGTCTGAACAATCGATACATTGATATTATAGCTCTCTTCAGGCATATTGTATCCAATACATCTGGATTTTACAGAAGTACTCTTATTTGGCACCAGAATTATTGTCAGTTTTGATCCTAAGACAGTCTTAATGGATCTTAAAACCTGCCATAGGCAGGTTTTATAATATAACAGGAATCTAACTTTTTATCACAGAGAAGTTTCCATGTACGTTAAATAGTAGCAAAACTTTTTGTTAAGAAAAAATGCGCTTTTCCTTACAGTGTTCATAGCGAAACAACACTGTCGTCTTGTAGTACTGAACAAGAACCAACGTGTGACTGTGTAGAAATTGTTGAAATTGAAAGTGAAACCAGCCAATATTAATTGGCTTATCTGAGAAAAATTATAAAAGGAAATTCTCATTAAATTAGTGTTTTGAATTATTTTTAGGCTCTAATATCTTTGGGTGACGCTAGACGTAGCAATCAGGGAAAGAAAAAAGAATATGGAACTCAGGAAAACTGAGCTCTTTCTGTGTTCTTGGGTTCAATTTCCAGCTCTAGCACAAACCTCCAGTTAAACCTTCGCACAAGTAGTTTATTATCTTTGTCACTCATTTCTCCATTTTGGAATCAAAGTACTTCCTTTACTATATTTTGTATATTTGGATTGTAAGATCTTCTACAGTACACAACTATAGCAAAGAGTATAAGAAGCCTTCACAACGATCCCCAGGATGATGGTCTAACAGGCTGCTTGAGTCTCTAGATGCTATCATACAAGTGATACTAATGCTAATTCTGTTCTTTGCTTTTTAATTTCCTCTTAACTTTATCTTGGTGAAGTGCCCCATCTTAAAGAGCACTGACCTCCACAGACATGCTGAGCATCTTCTACAAGAATTGGGGGCACTCATCACCTCCCAGAAGAAATACAGTACCTTCCTTGTACAATCAGACACAGTCTCTACAAGGTAAATTGAGATGGTTGAAAGAGATAATAGCTTATCTGTAAGGATTCCATTCATTCATCCACAAGCACACTCGCATAGGCATATCCTATATGTCAGATTAAAAACAGATCAGGCATTGTTTAAATGGCATCTAAAAATCTGTTATCAGCACTTGGCTCAAACAATTCTACCATCGTTCATCATAGCAAATGAAAAATAGTTTTGTTTATTTTTATCTCTTCAACAGCTGGTAAAAGAAAAAAGCCATTTCTGTAGTTCAGCTGAACACTAGACTGCCCAGAGATAAGTAACAGGACAGACACTAGCTCAGGACACCACCTCATTCTCACCAGAGTAGCAGCACACACAAACTCTACGCCACACCCTCCAAGTGGGTGGGAAGGCTGCCCGCTGTGAGACCTCACTGTTGGCTTTCAGTCCAAAACCAAAGGACAGCAGTGAATTGAGACAAAAGCTTTCTAGTCATATTCTTTACACTTACATAGCACGTGAAATGAAAGCTCAGTGTGTATGTACGTATGTATCTATATTTAGCCACCTTGTAAAACCGAAGTAGGACACCACCAATTTAAATTCCACCAGAGTTTTTGGCCATACACACCCTATCTGTTCTCATCTGCATAGTTGCAAAGCTTGGGTAATACCTGACTGTCAGCAGGGTTTACTGTAGGTAATGCCACTTCCACAATATTGATACCTGACCCAACACAGAATCATGATACCACCCGGTACCACAAAACCACTAAGTATATAGCACAAGGAGCAATTAAGATTTCAAAGGGCCTGAGGTGTAATCAGGGATCTCTCTTCCACTTCTAACCCTCATCTTTCCATCTGCTCAGATATTACTGAGGGCCAGAACCCTGCTGCTTGCCTTTGTGGCACTTGCAGTTCAAGGTGGTAGTAGGAGAGTTGGAAATTCTCCTTCTTCTCCCATTCCTCTGCAAGAACAGGCTACCCATCCCAGCCCAACCCTCTCCCTCACCCATTCCCAGACTCACAGACCTCCCATGCACAGGAGCTCTGCTCTGCTCTTGCTCTTTTACTGGGCAGGAGAACAGCCAGCTGAGCCACTTCCAGCCCTCCCACTGCTCCGCACTGAAGTGCTGTGCAAATACCACTGCCCAGTTCTGCAGAGAATCAGGTTTGTCCATACTTGGTTGAACAGAAGCCTAGTTTCATGAATATTATGAGAGTATCAACATCAAATAACTTCAGCACTCTGTACCTAGAAAATCACAGTATTAGCAACATGTCAATATATTGCCCATAACTGGGGATTTGTTTCAAATCGCTACCACTGTTCATAGGGGTCTTGACTACTACACTATAATGACTCACATTAACAGCTCATATCCATTACAACGACGAAAACTTGGCTGCACTTGAGCCATAATGCTTGGTTCTGATGATATGAATGTACCACTGAAAGATGAAGACCACCAGCCCATGTGAAAGTAAATGTCAGGAATACTTAGTGTAATTCCTACAGGTGTGGTAATAATATTGACTGTATTGTCAATGTAATATTGACTGCATTGTCACTGTCACTTACTTATCATAAGTAAGTTTTGGCAATACTTTATTTCTACCGCATGTCTATTGGATAGGTTACGGGATGGGATGGAGGATGCTTAGAAATAGTACTAACATGAACACTGCTAGACCCTCGATCAAACAACGTTACTAGGGCAATCCAGGCATGTAACTCTGAGTACAGTGGCAGAGGAAAATAGACATCTAAAGGCTGCATCAGCAACACCCATTCCAGTGTTCTGATCTTTACAGCTTTGGCTGTAACTATTCCTAAAACCAAACACTCCTACTTGAAACCAAATAAAAGCAACAGACCAGGACAATAAAAGCACCATGTTCTATTAAGAAGCAAGCAGCAACTGACACCAAGAAAAACATTATAGTGCACTTGCATTTTACAAAAAACAGGAGACTTGGAGCATGATTATGTTCTTCATCAGATTTTGGTATTACCAAGTATGAAGCTCTCACACACTGAGCTGGGCCATGCACTACCTAAACCTGCAAGGTACCAACACTGCAAAAGTAGGTTGTACCTATAAATACTATATTATTACTACAGGATTTATTATACCATTGAACTGCTAGCAAGACAATAGTTTGACTCTACTTACTGACCAGCTGTTGAATTGGTTTACTGACCAAAACAAAAATCCTAGGTCTATGTATCTCCCGAGTTATGTAAAAGCCTTGAACTTCTGGATACGACTTATCGCTATAATGAGCCACTCCAAAAGCCCAGATGCAGTCCAAGCAAGTATTCACTTGCCCTGACGCTGATCCCATTGACTGCTGGATTGACAGCTTTTGCAGCTAAGATCCCCTTCTGTGTTTGTTACAGTGGCAGTCTTACCAGGAGTACTTCTAAACAGTTAACAAATGTAAAACAAAATAAAACTAAGGTTTAGCCCTACTTTGATGCTGTAGAATTGCATTGCTTATATACGTTATATAACATAGAAGCATAGAATCATTTGGTTGGAAAAGACCTTTAAGATCATCAAGTCCAGCTGTACCTGTCCACTACTAAACCATGTCCCCAAGCACCTCGTCTACCCATCTTTTAAATACCTCCAGGGATGGGGACACAACCACTTCCCTGGGCAGCCTGTTCCAATACTTGACAACCCTCTCTGTGAAGAAGTTTTTCCTAATATCTAATCTAAACCTCCCCTGGCGCAACTTGAGGCCATTGCCTCTCCTCCTATCACTTGCTACTTGGGAGAAGAGACCGGCACCCACCTCAATACAACCTCCTTTCAGGTATTGTAGGGGGCGATAAGGTCTCCCCTCAGCCTCCTCTTCTCCAGGCTAAACAACCCCAGGTCCCTCAGCCACTCCTCATAAGACTTGCTCTCCAGACCCTTCACCAGCTTCATTGCCCTTCTCTGGACATGCTCCAGCACCTCAATGTCCTTCTTGTAGTGAGGGGCCCAAAACTGAACACAGTACTCGAGGTGCAGCCTCACCAGTGCCAAGCAGAGGGGAAGGATGACTTCCCTGGTCCTACTGGTCACACTATTTCTAATACAAGCCAGGATGCCATTGGCCTTCTTGGCCACCTGGCCACATTGCTGGCTCATATTCAGTTGGCTATTGACCAACACCCCCAGATCCCTCTCCGCCAAGCAGTTTTCCAGCCACTCATCCCCAAGCCTGTAGCATTGCATGGGGTTGTTGTGGCCCAAGTGCAGGACCCGGCACTT
>VYZW01040910.1:81730-170129 GCA_013401315.1 Balaeniceps rex | reverse complement strand
GGTAAGCGGACTTTTGTTGAACAGCCTGATAAATAGCTGCTGGGTTTTTTTTGAGGAACAGATACAGGGCATGGAATATGAACTGCTTTACAGAAATAACTCCTGCACTTCATTAGCATGTTTTACACTCAGCTTGATCCTGTCTAGGTCACCTTTCTCCTTCCTTCTTCTCCCAAGCCCTGGAGAGGCACTGACCATCAGAGGCCTTGAACAGCACAAGTGTTAGGACTGGTGTGGACATCTTGGACCTTTCAATACTGCAGATTTGCCAGCTGCAGTTCATTGCTTTCACCTTTAATTGCATTCACCTTCAAGAGTGAAGTTGCCCAGAGCTCAGCCCCAAAACCTGCTGTGCTCCAGCATTTATAACCTGTGCACAACACTGCAAGAGCCAGAGAGATGGTGGGGTTGGTGGTAGGGTCTGGATCCAGGACTTTTCACAAACATGCTGGCTTATCTGTGTGAAGGGGATAAATCTGGTGGTAGGGAGATTATTTTTGCCAAGGTCCCTAAGCACTGGGAGACAGTCATAGACACTGAGGCAACACAGGGCAATTTTTGCTGCTAATTACAGCAGATGGAGTCTATTTGCAACAGTCGAAAGCCAGGTGGGAAGCTTTGGTGGGTATCCTCAGACCAAATGTGACATCTGCAGTGTTTGGGTGTTCGGCTCGTTTGTAGCCAGCATGGAGACGCAGACAATTCTGCGGCGCAGTTCATCTCACCCAAAAGCAGACATCTAAAATAGGTCATCTGAGCTGCGCCTACTCCTCTCCGCTGACTGCGACTGCAGACAGGTGACTAGCTCAAAAGTCTGCATCTACACCAACATCTAATATTAAGTGAGAAAAGGTGAAAACCATCTTGTTGATCCCAAAATGTTTTCTTGTCTGGCAATCACACTTCCCTCTAGAGAAAGAGATGGAGTGCTCTGAAATCCTCAACAGGCCTGTTGGGTTACTCTGAGCTTTGCACCCCAAACATCCATCATCTCGTGGTCATTTGATAATCCCAAGGTCTCCATCCCAACCCCACCCTTCTCCACTGCACAAATAGTGCTCGGTCCATGACAACGGTACTAGGATAACAGTAACAAAATGAGTCACGGAAATCTAACCCGATGGGAAGGATACCCGCCAGTTAGCTATTTATTTAATGTTTCACCCATAAGTTTCTCTCTTCCAATGTCCAGCTCTGTTGACTAACACCAATGCTCCCTTGTTAGCCAAAGCAATGCTTAATTGCCCCATTTTAGATTGCCTTCGTCTAAACCCTTGAATGCTGGTGTCACTGCAGTATTTGAGAACAGCTGAACGTACATTAGAGAAACACCCTACAGAGAAAATCCAAGAGGAACCACAGGAAATTATGATTTTAAAATCATGTCCTGAATCATGAGATCTGAATGCTGTAGCATAAGCTCAGACTGAGTTACTCTGGCAATAATTTGAAGGATTGCTTTTGATATGGTAAGAGGAGGCTTGGGGACTCATCGAAAAGATGCTGTAAAAAAGTCCTGAGCCTCATTAGGAGCAAAAAACAAGGCATGAACCCTTATTCTGCAGTGAATAAAAGGGTCAGCTTTAATATTTTACGCTCAAGGAGGAAAAACTCGTATTATTTTCTGTTTCTTTAGCCTGGCTGATGCAAAATGCATCCTCACCTTTCTACATTCAGCTTTTAATTTTTCTCACTCTGTACTTCCTTCCTGAGGACCACACCAATTTTCTTACTCATATACTAACATTTCCTGGTTAGTGGTTAGATTTGGAAACCTCCAAGTTACTCTAGCTGAAGAACTTTTCTAAATATTTCCTACCACTACGATTTGCATTTAGAAGTTATTTTTGCATTTCTGTAAGGAATCCTTAAAATCTGTACAGTTCAGAAGTTTTTTTCACTCCCAGGGAAAAGTCACTAGATTAAGATCATCTAAGAACTGAAAGGCAACCGTTTACATTTAGTTCTGTGGCATAGTAGTTAGCCCCAATTCTTGGAACATCTACAACAGCTTCCTATGAGGTGGTAAATTCAGAGCTGACTCAACAAAATTCATACAGCTGAGATTAACTGTGCCTTCACTGAACTAAAGGAAGGCACTGAACTGTGCATTCCTAACCAAGCATCTAACCCACTCATAAAACTAAAAGAAGATGTAGAAAGCTGCCTTATGACATGCAGCAGAAAGATTTCTAATGGTGGTCTTCAACCATGGGAATTTCTCTTGGTAATATGAGCGCCAAAGACGGGGTGGGAATAGTATAATGTTACAGTCTGTGCTTTAAAACTTGCTGGAGGTCAGGTTCACCTGCTCTGATTTTAGATGCCTATAATAAGGGTATCTACATGTGAGTTTACCATCTAAATCCTCTTTATTTTCAACAGGGAAAACCAAACACTTACAGGGCATGTTCCATCTGACCTATTTAAAACATCTTTTCTAAGATACAGTCCTGCCCTAGTTGAGTCTACTTGTCTTCATGGATGGTAAAAGGAGTCTAGACAGCCAGCTCAGGTGTTTGTCTCCCATGTGAGTCTCCAAAGGTGTTATGACTCCCACCTTTAGTGTCTGGTTATCAGATAGGGAAGAAAGCCGCCGCCTTGGTTAGACAAAGGCAGATATTACATATCCAATGTCCAAGATGGATAGTATGTAGAGTTTCTGTCTGACTTTTATGGCAACAATGCCATTATGTTATGCAAAATGTGTGTTTGTTCATTTAGTCTTAGACCCCAGTACAGTCACAGACCCCTTTAAAACTGAAGGTCTAGCTCTTTTCTGGGCTAAAGAAGGTATAATTGGTACAAAAATCAATCAGATTCTGAGACTGCCTGGAGATGGGTTAGATGGCAAATAAGAGCTAAGGATAATGCAGAAGGACTTTCTCTGACTATAAATTATAGGGTTAGAGCACTGGTTGCAGCTTGCTGGGCTCGGAGTCTAGAAAGTGAGGAGGAAGAGCACAATCCTTACCAGACCCTAGACTCTAGTGCTGGAAGAAAACTTGAGGGGTCATCTAGTCCATGCCTAGGCACAATCAGCTCCACCTCTATCACTGCTGAAGACTGTTGTCTTGTCCCCTTCTCCATCATCATTCCTCAGACAGTCTCAAGTCACTCAGTCTTTCCTTTTAGGAAATATTTTCTAGACCCTTTTGTCACTCTCATTGTTTTCCTCTGAATTGTCTTCTGCTGGTCCATGTTTTTCTTAACATGTAGTGCCCACAACTGGGCACAGCATCCTATCCATGGCTTTATTGTCACAGCATAAAATGAGGGATTGCTTTGCATGTGTTATACATTTCAGAATTAGATTTACATTTTTTATGTGTGACATTGCCAGTTGGTCTTCTGCATGTAAGCCCTGGTTCATTTTCGGAAGAACAGCTATCTAATCAGTGATGCCACTACTCCATTTCACAGGCTGTTTTACTCTGCCTACATGTAATACTTGCACTTATTCTTTAAATTGCATCCTAATTTTTTTGTCCAGTGTATCAAAGTCACTTTGAATTTCCTTCCTGCCCTCTAATATATGCATGGTCTCTCCTGGCTTAGCATCATCTGCAAATGCAGTAAAGGTTGTCTATATTCGTCATCCAGATAACTGTTGAAAATACTGAACAGCCTAAGACCCACACTATAACCTGCAGAGCACCTTTCAATACATCCTTCTCTTCTGACAGTTAATCGGTGCCACTCCATATGCTCTTCCATTTGACACAGTTTTGAACCATTTTAGGGCATTTTCTTTTCAGGGATTTTCCAATCAATTTTGTACTCACCTTATAATTCATCTAGGTTATATTTCCCTAACTTGACAGATAGTGTAAAAATTCTTACCAAAGTCAAGCAAAGAGACAGGCTGTCTTGGGTAAGGAGCTCACTACAGAGGCTGTCTTAAGACTTGTGCACTTTACAGTTATTAAGTATAATTGATTAACTATAATTTGATGGTAATAAAAAGGAGAAGGGAAGGAACAAATACGATCATGCAATAATGTACTTCATTTATCAGTTTATTTTAAGGTCCTGACATTTTTCTGCTCAGGCTAGAGGAATGATGATTACAAATAAGAATATCTATAGAAGAAAGTTATTTGCAGCTGTATTTGCATTGAAGAACCCAATCTAGCCATCGCTCTGTTAATGAAGTTGTGGCAGTACTCACTACATGGAAACTAAATATAGCAAGAGCTTTTCACGTAAGCTGGAAGCTCAGCCAGACACTAAGTCTAAGGAGAATAAGTTTAAAAATGAAGTCTCCTCCAGATCTGCTGAACAGACACTGTTTTATTGTAATAATAATGTCCTTCGTGTTTGATTCCCACAGGGAAATACTAGGGGATGTTTTGGCTGTTGCTCCATACTAACCTGATGATTTTGGAGAACAGCACCAACAGCCAAAAAGGCCAACACAATGTTGGGTGTCATCACTGGGAATGGGACAGAGAAGATAATTTTGCTGCTATGTGAGACCTTGGTGGGCCTACATGTGGGGTAGCTGGTGCCATTGTGGTCTCTGCATCTCAAAAAGGACATAGGGGAATTGAAGAAAGTCCAGAGAAGGACAACTAAAATAATCATGGGAATGGAGCAGTTGCCTTACAAGGAGAGACAGCAAAGGTCTAGGAATTCAGCACGGAGAGGGGGAGGATGTGGGTAGGTTAACTGTATCGTGGAGGTTTTGGGATATGGTGAATGCAGATCATTAGCCACCAAATCCCACAATAACAGAATTAGGAGACATTTAGTAGAACATCAGTTTAAAACGGATAAAAGGAGTCCCTTGTTTGCACAATGGGTCCTTTAGCTTGCTGCCAGAGGAGGTTGTGGAGGCCAATAGTATTGGCAGGTTGTCGTGGTTTAACCCCAACCAGCAACTAAGCACCACACAGCTGCTCACTCACTCCACCCCACCGGGATGGAGGGGAGAGAATTGGAAGGGTAAAAGTNAGAAGATAATTTTGCTGCTATGTGAGACCTTGGTGGGCCTACATGTGGGGTAGCTGGTGCCATTGTGGTCTCTGCATCTCAAAAAGGACATAGGGGAATTGAAGAAAGTCCAGAGAAGGACAACTAAAATAATCATGGGAATGGAGCAGTTGCCTTACAAGGAGAGACAGCAAAGGTCTAGGAATTCAGCACGGAGAGGGGGAGGATGTGGGTAGGTTAACTGTATCGTGGAGGTTTTGGGATATGGTGAATGCAGATCATTAGCCACCAAATCCCACAATAACAGAATTAGGAGACATTTAGTAGAACATCAGTTTAAAACGGATAAAAGGAGTCCCTTGTTTGCACAATGGGTCCTTTAGCTTGCTGCCAGAGGAGGTTGTGGAGGCCAATAGTATTGGCAGGTTGTCGTGGTTTAACCCCAACCAGCAACTAAGCACCACACAGCTGCTCACTCACTCCACCCCACCGGGATGGAGGGGAGAGAATTGGAAGGGTAAAAGTGAGAAAACTTGTGAGTTGAGATAAAAACAGTTTAATAATTAAAATAATAATATTAATAATAATAATAATAATCATCATCATCATCATAATCAACTGTAATGAAAAGGAAAATAACAACGAGAGAGAAATAAAACCCCATAAAGACAAGTGATGAAAAAGAAAACAATTGCTCACCACCAACTGACCCATGCCCAGCCAGCCCCCAAGCAGTGGCCCCGCTGCCAAACTCCCCCCCCTAGTTTTCTTGCTGAGCATGACGTCATATGGTATGGAATATCCCTTTGGTCAGTTGGGGTCAGCTGTCCCGGCTGTGTCCCCTCCCAACTTCTTGTGCACCCCCAGCCTACTGGGGCAGGGTGAGAAGCAGAAAAGGCCTTGACTCTGTGTAAGCACTGCTCAGCAATAATGAAAACATCCCTGTATTCACTGTTTTCAGCACAAATCCGAACCATAACCCCATACTAGCTACTATGAGGAAAATTAACTCCATCCCAGCCAAAACCAGNTTATTCTTTAAATTGCATCCTAATTTTTTTGTCCAGTGTATCAAAGTCACTTTGAATTTCCTTCCTGCCCTCTAATATATGCATGGTCTCTCCTGGCTTAGCATCATCTGCAAATGCAGTAAAGGTTGTCTATATTCGTCATCCAGATAACTGTTGAAAATACTGAACAGCCTAAGACCCACACTATAACCTGCAGAGCACCTTTCAATACATCCTTCTCTTCTGACAGTTAATCGGTGCCACTCCATATGCTCTTCCATTTGACACAGTTTTGAACCATTTTAGGGCATTTTCTTTTCAGGGATTTTCCAATCAATTTTGTACTCACCTTATAATTCATCTAGGTTATATTTCCCTAACTTGACAGATAGTGTAAAAATTCTTACCAAAGTCAAGCAAAGAGACAGGCTGTCTTGGGTAAGGAGCTCACTACAGAGGCTGTCTTAAGACTTGTGCACTTTACAGTTATTAAGTATAATTGATTAACTATAATTTGATGGTAATAAAAAGGAGAAGGGAAGGAACAAATACGATCATGCAATAATGTACTTCATTTATCAGTTTATTTTAAGGTCCTGACATTTTTCTGCTCAGGCTAGAGGAATGATGATTACAAATAAGAATATCTATAGAAGAAAGTTATTTGCAGCTGTATTTGCATTGAAGAACCCAATCTAGCCATCGCTCTGTTAATGAAGTTGTGGCAGTACTCACTACATGGAAACTAAATATAGCAAGAGCTTTTCACGTAAGCTGGAAGCTCAGCCAGACACTAAGTCTAAGGAGAATAAGTTTAAAAATGAAGTCTCCTCCAGATCTGCTGAACAGACACTGTTTTATTGTAATAATAATGTCCTTCGTGTTTGATTCCCACAGGGAAATACTAGGGGATGTTTTGGCTGTTGCTCCATACTAACCTGATGATTTTGGAGAACAGCACCAACAGCCAAAAAGGCCAACACAATGTTGGGTGTCATCACTGGGAATGGGACAGAGAAGATAATTTTGCTGCTATGTGAGACCTTGGTGGGCCTACATGTGGGGTAGCTGGTGCCATTGTGGTCTCTGCATCTCAAAAAGGACATAGGGGAATTGAAGAAAGTCCAGAGAAGGACAACTAAAATAATCATGGGAATGGAGCAGTTGCCTTACAAGGAGAGACAGCAAAGGTCTAGGAATTCAGCACGGAGAGGGGGAGGATGTGGGTAGGTTAACTGTATCGTGGAGGTTTTGGGATATGGTGAATGCAGATCATTAGCCACCAAATCCCACAATAACAGAATTAGGAGACATTTAGTAGAACATCAGTTTAAAACGGATAAAAGGAGTCCCTTGTTTGCACAATGGGTCCTTTAGCTTGCTGCCAGAGGAGGTTGTGGAGGCCAATAGTATTGGCAGGTTGTCGTGGTTTAACCCCAACCAGCAACTAAGCACCACACAGCTGCTCACTCACTCCACCCCACCGGGATGGAGGGGAGAGAATTGGAAGGGTAAAAGTGAGAAAACTTGTGAGTTGAGATAAAAACAGTTTAATAATTAAAATAATAATATTAATAATAATAATAATAATCATCATCATCATCATAATCAACTGTAATGAAAAGGAAAATAACAAAGAGAGAGAAATAAAACCCCATAAAGACAAGTGATGAAAAAGAAAACAATTGCTCACCACCAACTGACCCATGCCCAGCCAGCCCCCAAGCAGTGGCCCCGCTGCCAAACTCCCCCCCCTAGTTTTCTTGCTGAGCATGACGTCATATGGTATGGAATATCCCTTTGGTCAGTTGGGGTCAGCTGTCCCGGCTGTGTCCCCTCCCAACTTCTTGTGCACCCCCAGCCTACTGGGGCAGGGTGAGAAGCAGAAAAGGCCTTGACTCTGTGTAAGCACTGCTCAGCAATAATGAAAACATCCCTGTATTCACTGTTTTCAGCACAAATCCGAACCATAACCCCATACTAGCTACTATGAGGAAAATTAACTCCATCCCAGCCAAAACCAGCACACAGGTTCAAATGGGGATGACACCATTGACGGACAGCAGGGCCATAAATAAATCCAGAAGGCATGGGCAGAGGTGCAGCCTTTAATGCAAAAGCCGTGGACACCTGGAGAAATGAGGGGACTGGAAGTAGCCTGGTTCATGTGCCCTTCTGGACTGGCATCTCCTGCTGCCATGGCTGGAGACAAAAGGCTTGGCTAGAGGCGCTATTGGCTTGATCAAGCAAAGCTGTTCTCATGTTTCTTGTACTGATTTATATAAACCTTTAGGTTTAGGAGCTTGCACTCACTGTCTGTGAGGGTGGCTGGTTTTTGTGTTTTTTTTTTTCTTTCACACAGAACGATCTTTAGGGACCCTGCCTTGCACTGGGGTCTTCATACTAGTCTGTTCTTGCATACACAGCTCAGAGCTGTTTGTCCAACGGAGAGTTTGATTCAAAGCATTTCGTGCTTCAGAAACCCAGGGAATTTCTGATATCTCTGTGGATGTGAACTAAAGGCCCGTATACTTAATTTGATAGCAGTGAGCCATAGTGTAACAAATATTCATGAAGAAAGCTATGGTGAGAAGTATGATAAACACAGAGGAAGGAAAGCTTTAGATTCTTGCTCTCCACTTTGGACTGGAGGATGAGACCCTCCTGGTACCTGCTGAGGGGCAGGAACACACCAGGTACATTTCAATGCACACATCCCCTCCAACTTTTGAGATGGAGCATCGTCAGTTGATAAAGGACATAAAGTGATTTGTTTGATGGATTTAGCCCAACACTGAATACTGGACCCTCGAGATCCCTTTCAGTTTTATGGTTCGCATGTATTTGTCACAGAAGTCTGCATCAGTGAAAGGAATAGTTAATAAGAGTATAATGAACCACGTCCAGGATGTTTGACAAAGACTGTTCTCAGTCACTAAATAAGCAATTTAAAGTCTCTTTTCAAATTCAGTACGGGTTTTCAGGGTGGATTTGTCTCATCCAGCTGTAGCTGCCTAAAAGACCTGTGTTTGGTTTAAATGAGTTATTCTGGTTTAACCGTTGTCTGGAGATGGGAGGGAGAGCAGTCCGGGTGGGTGATTCATCCGGTAGATGTAGATGTCCAGAAGAGGAGGTGAATCACTCTCTAGATGCACTTATTGACTCTCTTCATTGACTCAAGGGGGAACTTTGAAAAATATGTTGACCATAGAACTCTCTCTTGACTTGAACCTAAATCCTTGTTGACCTTGCAAATATGCTCCAGTTAAGATGCAAAGTTTATATGCCTCATGTCAGCTCTGTCTCACTTTGATGGGAAATAAAAAAGCAGTTAAATACAGTTTGGCCATTGTAAATAATTAGGTTGGGTGAAAAATTTCTGATGATCGTTTCTAGCACGTGGTATAACCCGGGCTTCCCCATACGTCTGCTTTGCAGCAGAGCTGGATGCTGCTGTGGAGGACGGGAAGGGCCCTTGTGCCTGGCATCTTGTAATGACTTTTCTTGAAAACACTAAGCGTAGTCCTCTAAGTAATCTGTAAAGAAAGCCAAGAGTGGCCTATTTAAGTGCAAAACCTAGCTATTGGAGCTTCAGCTGTTCAGTACAGAGTAGCGCTGTATCCCATGCTTAAGGTAAAATTCCCAACACATTTCCTCCCAAGCAAAAAAATAAATAATGTGAGTTTGCAACCACCATTACCATAATTTCAAGGATGTATAAGCAATACACTGATTAACAGAGTTTAGTTAGCTGTTAGAACCACCTGCACTCCTCCAGGCAAGGTCCGTATGAAGTGTTATTCCCTTGAATAGAGGGCTCATGTAAGAGTGATTCACAGCAGAAAAGTCGAATTAAAGAAAGAAAACACAAAGCTTGCTTATTTTAGTGAGTTATGTGGATATTTACCACTGCTTTGAACTGGGCAGGGTTGCGATAAGATCATAGTGTTGTCCTTTCTTTAAGCTGGCTTGGTTTTTGCTCGCAACATTTTGGATTTATAAAATGAGCAATGCCCAACTGAAAATTTAATACTGCTTTGCTTTATTTGAGATAGTAATGTAATGGGGCCAAGTCTCCCAAGTCTCAGGGATCTTGATACCAAGTCTCAGGGATCGTGTACCAAGATCTCAGATCCTGATACAGGCATCTATGAATTTTTGTTTTCTCCTCAGCTTCTAAATGATTCTGTTTTTTTCCATCAGATGAAACTGCACCAGATACGCTGTAAAATCTGCTTACAGCCTCCGCTGCTCAGACCTCCAGACCAAACGAGTTTGTGCACTAAGAGTTTTAAAAGCACTTGCAGGATTTCAAAAGGCCCCTGTTAAACCTGGACCTAAAGAAAGCCAGAGCTGTGTCTGTGTTTTACTCCGTGGCAACTCCATTTCTACATATTTCTTGGTCTTGTGGCATTGTGTAAAATAATCTTCGTAATCTTATCTGTGGTGACCTGGACCATGTGACAAGCTCTTTTCCTCCCAGCTCTCTGCTGAAAGAGAGGACTTCTCTGAGCAGCAAAGCTCTGGTCATCAGTGGAAAAAAGTCAACAAGCAACAGAGGCACCAGCACCTTCTTTTCCCCCTACGCCTTCCTAGATGCTCAGGATGCTCCTATTTCCCTCCATCACTTTCCAGGTTTCCACTGAGTTTTCACAGCACCTCCTCCAACACACCTCTGTTGCTAACATCTAATGTAAATCGTCTAAATTATAATGCTAATTACATTTTTTTTTCTCATAACCCCCTGTTTTTTCTGTGCCTAGATAACTTCCCCTTTGCTGGGTCTCTCTGTTCTCACCCTCCCCTTCTCTGCCTTGCTCTGCTTTGGGTCAGTTGCTTGCAGTTGTTTTTTCCTGGAATCGTTCAGCGAGCTGACCTACTTCACAAAGCTGACCTAGGTAATTGCTCTTACGAACGGGAACTGGTTTTTTTCTGACCTTTAGAAAGTCTAAATGCCGAATTACAGGTCTTTCTCATGCAAACTGTGCTTGTAGCAATTAGCCACCTGGGGTCACCGTTCCTTCCAGTACCGCAACTGACTGTACATTGCTGGGATAAAACCTCACCATTTCTAATAAAATCTTAGTGGCTATTATCCACCTACGCTGAGATTTGCTGCTTGAAAGCGAATAGCTGTGTGAAAGAGGGAGCGCATCTCAGCTCACTTGCCGAAAAAAAGATCTTTTTTCATCAAAAGGAAAAATTCAGCTTGTTGAGAATCTCCGTCTGCAGTCTAAACTGCTGTCCACTGCTCAGAGTTTGCAATTGTTAATTGATCAGCAGGATTCTGAATAGCTGAGAGATGCAGATTGAGCTGAAGGACTGCAGAAAAGGTCTCCCATCCCTGTCCCCATCATCCAAATAGCTATGAAATTAAATAGTTTGACCAGGCAAGAAATAGAAGGAGACATCGGCGAGTAAATCCCTGCATCTCCAAAGAAGAGACCACAGGTTTAGTAGGGGAAGGACAAATTGTGATAAACAGTCTGGGATTTCTTCCCGCGCAATGTAACAAATATGTTTTACCAACACGGATGGTTGCAGTTCCGCATATGCCGTTGCATATCTCCAGGTATCTTGGAAAAGGGTGAAGAATTGGGGTCTATGACTTTCAGACAGAGGTTTCAAGAGCAAATCTCTCTGAGTCCTTCAGTGGGCTTTGGCATGAGTGTTTCCTGTTGTCCTATTAAATATGGAAGATGATTTGGTACTAAAGCAAAGGCAGTAAATATCTGTGGAGCATGGAGCAGCCCCTGGGTAAGCAAATTTTTTATCCATGGCAGTTGCCCGAAAAGCCTTACTTGGTCTCTGTGCCCTGTTGCATTTGGGTTTGGGCAGTAATCTCCTGGCCAAAGCCTCGTTGCCAACAGACCCTCCAAGAGGACTTGTCATCTGCACCAGGGGAGCTGCTCAAAAGCTTTAATGAAAAGGGCAAAGGGAGATTTTTCAGGAGAGGGAGAGCAGGGGATGTAGCATTTCTTCTGTCTGCTGCTCTCATGAGCACTGCCTAGCGTCTTGTTTGCACCTTTCCACATGCTGGGGGAGAAGATGCACGTTTGTGCAACCTCCCATAGATACGGCATCTTCATTCACTGCCCCAAAAAGGTCTGTTTTGGGTCTCGCTCAAACGAAGCTCCCTTGTGTCAGCTGCCTTTCACAGCACCATCACCCTTACGGGTGTGAGGACAGGAGAGTCTCTGATAGTGAGGAACAGAGATACTAACACAGCATCCTCTGTGTCTGGCTACGACTGATGGATGCAGCCATAGTGGCATTTAAAAATGTATCACATCTATTTCTTAGCATGGCTGTTAGGAAGACTTCATTCATTAAGGTTTTATAAGGGAGAAGTAAATGTCCGGCATGTAATAATCATGATAGATTATCACAGATCATTTAAATCTGTTTTTCCATAGTCTATCCCAACTAATTCTGTAGGTACTAACAGATAATAATTTCTGTGGAAATGGCTGTAGCAAAACTACATAAAGTGTGATACTTCCGTGATAATTTCCAGTTTCCCATTGACATTTGGAAGAATCAATTTCACTGAAGCATGGCAAGCCCAGACAATTTAGGAACAAAAGAAACCCTTTCCAAACCTGCCAGCCTCATCCTCAGAGATTTTTTTTGATCAAACTGTGCCCTTCAGAAGCTCAGCTGTCACTCAGAGACAATGCAAACACTCATGCATTAAAAAATGAATGGAGTGTGGCTTTATCATCAGCAGATTAAGACCTCCAAAAAGTCAAAATGATACCCCATGGGACCTTTTCTTTGTAGGTAGAGCCCACAGATGGTATCTGAGGTCCATTGTCATACACCAGACAACTATTGTACAGCGATGGTCCCTCTCAAATGCCTGTCCAGCCACAGATTTGGG
The DNA here is from genome assembly GCA_013401315.1 of Balaeniceps rex. Classification (NCBI taxonomy): domain Eukaryota; kingdom Metazoa; phylum Chordata; class Aves; order Pelecaniformes; family Balaenicipitidae; genus Balaeniceps; species Balaeniceps rex. The sequence continues at coordinate 157,301 of VYZW01040910.1, read as the reverse complement.
GTCGAGTGGCTGCACAAGCCTGTTAAAAATCTCGCCCCCTTGTACTGACCTCAGCTGTAGTGGAGCAGCTCTGTAGTCAGTAGCTCTGATGTGTCAAACCACTTCCTACACACGACGGCACGCTCCGCCACGCTGAACATTAAGTTTGATTTCCTGGATAAAAGCTACTAATACCCGAACAGAGAGCAGCCTTTATTCTCTCTTGCGGAGCCAGCCAGCGAAACAACGATCTGCTGACCAAAGAGCAACGTCCTTGCTGCGCACGCAGGATGATGCTCCCCACCGGTCTAACCAGGCAGTAGGTGGCTCATTGGCTTGGTCGGCACCAGCCCATCGCTTCTGAGAAACTTCACCATCCTCAGTATTGCGGAGAAAAGAATTGATCAAGTCCCATGGAGCTCAAGTGCCTTTTGATGTGGCTCTTGTTTGGATCCGTCAAGGGGAACAGGCCAGGTAAAAGACTATTTTTGCCTTTTGGGGAGGGAAAATATGATTTGCTTTTTTGTGGTGGCTGCTGGAGGATGTTCGCAACATCCTGGCTCCTTTCAGGTAAGAAAAGATGTTAAGAGCTTAAGGAATTTATTATTCTAAGGAAATGAGAGAAATGGGTTTTGTGCCCACAAACCATCAACTGCAGACAATCCAGACCACTACGGGATATTTTTTTGTCTGAGTAATGTATGTATCCTCCAACCCATCGCTGGCACAGTGGGCAGATCAAAGCAGCCTTGTGCACCTTAGGTAGCTCTTTGAATTTGTTTTTTCCATTTTGCATGTAACTTTAGGATATATAAAAATAGACACTGAAATGTCAGTACCCCTGTAGGTAAAATTGATAGCAAGGCTATTAGCTAAAAGGTACCATCCAAGTTTGTTATGGGTACTAGAGATATCAAGTATTCTTTCAGCCACACCTCCCAACCAGCAGTGCCTATAAACTGTGAACGGAGGCAGTTAATTCATTCAGCATAATTTTACACATTTATAAATTGTGATACTGCTTATATTTGGCTTATTTATTGTGACAAGTATGTGCATTGAGAAATGGCCTGGTGATATATTAGCGTATTTGAATTTAAACTGCTTTGTTCAGAGGGGGGGTGGGAAAAATCTTACATTCTCAGTGCTCCATAAATGTGAGATTTCCTTCTGTATCTGCTGATGATGTCCAGGTTGAGAGGTATGAGCGGATACAGCCTAAGGGTCTCAGGTGCAATGGCGCTGTAACTGCTAATGGATCATTTCTAGCAGGGCTGCGAATTTTACTGGGCGCAGGGCATCTCGAGGGAAGACTGTATTGCTTATACCCTCACTCACTAATGCAGGCACTACCTTCACAAATATTTAACCCCCAGGTGATTTTAGGCTCGTTAAAGTATTTTGCCAGTAAATGCTGTACCTTTGCCTTCATGGAGCATTTTCATTGCCAGCTGAAGTGCCACTGCCTACGGCAAACGTTTAGGTGCTGCGTGCAAGAGCATCGCTGCGAGAAGTTCAGCCAGAGATATGTAAATAGGATCGGTTCTGGGATGAGTCAGGTCCTCTATATCACGCTTTCCATATTACTGTGCCTGGGACACATTGCGAAATTTCTTGCTGGCAAGTTGCGTTTATCAGAAATCTTTCTGTTTTTTGGAAAAAAATGAGGGGTGTTAGAACAGTTGCATTTTATGCAATTTGATGTGATTTAATTCTCTGATGAATGAATAAATGCATAGCATTGCATTCTTTGCTGTACCGCTAAGTTCTTCTTTCCTCAGCTTCATGTATTTATTTTCAATGTCTCTCCCAATGTTTAAACTTTATATATATATATATATTTATTTAATACCTCCCTGCAAATAATACCCTAAAGTAGAAACACCACCTTTTACTAATTTAGGGTTTTTTATTGTAGAGATGCCTTAAGTATTGTGGCTGTAAGACCTATTGTTTTTAATTTCGTAGGGGGAATCAACAAGGAGACCTGGGAACAAGCATGAGCAAAAAAAAGGGAAAGAGGCTAGGTCAAACCGGCCAAAAACCAACTACATCTCAATACATACAGTGCTATTGGTGTTATTTTGCCTTAGTCTTTTCAGCTCGTCCCAGCACTGCAAGTTCAGTTTTGTAAATAGATCCTGCAATAGATGTTGTTTGCAAGAGGGTTTCTGGAAAAATGCACTATCAAGAATAAATATCATTAGGGGAAAAAGAAAATAACCCCCCCTTTGTTTTACAGAACAGTTTCACTGATAGATCGCAAAGTGCTTTGAGAGGGCAACGTCCTTTGATATATATCTGGGGAAACTAAGGCAGGGGATGATCATTCATTTAGTAAAAATTAAACTACACTTCAGTTCTAAAGAGGATAAGATAAATGCTGATTTTCTTGCGAAGAGCATCACATTTATCTCATTTACTCTGCACAGCAGTGGTGCCTAGAAGCTGCAGGCATGGATGAGGCTTGAAGTATGCTAGTGGGGGTCAAATACAAGATAAAAGCTGGTCTGTGCTCCTACGACCTTTCCATCTTGCTATTCATCTTACAGGAATACATTGAATAGATTTGCAAGTTAAACCTGGAAAGGATTAAAACTCACAAAAGAAAGAATTTCATTCAACTGAATTTCATTCACACAAGATGGGTACCAGATCTCAGTCATTTAAATGAGAGGAATTTCTTTCCCATTATACTTGCATATTAGTGCTCGCTCCCATGGATTTGAAATGCGATGCAGAATAAATTAAAGTTGTCAAACACGTACGAGTGTCTCTTGTAAGGTCAACCAGAGAGCAAATACCTTTATAAACCTTCCAGCTACAGTTGTACCCAGCAGCAAAGTGCCCAAGATACAGCTACAATCAAAAAAAATTGTTAAAAAAAATTGTTAAATTTCTGCTGAGGAAAAGCAGATGTTAGGGACAGAGATCCTGCAGTCTCTGCTTCTGCCTTCAGATGGAGAAATCTTCTCCCCACCTCATCAGAGATGAGATGTTATGTTCTTCCCTTTTATCACAGCAAAAAATCCACTCTTTAACTACTGCTAGAAAGCCACTACCTTTGACTTTGCTCACTATTGCCTTCATCTTCCTCGATGTTCAGCTTTGTCTCTCCTGTTTCTCCTGTTGCATTAATTGTATCTTCAAAGCCCAGCTTTTGGATGTTTTCTACCCACGGTTTCCATCTCCTGACCCCGGTCCTGTATCTTGGAACAATCTGGCTTACTGAGTCTTTGCTCCATCTCCTCCAATGCTTCTCTAAAACTCACATTTCCAAAGTCCGTCCATGACTTTCTTCCCTTGACTCCCTGGTCCTCAGCCCTGCCGTGGTAGCAGCACTCTGTCATCTGCTGCTTTTTCTTTATGTTCTCCATTTGTAAAGTGCGAGCCCCCACATAAGGAATATACAGGCCTCTTATTTGGAAAAATGTTTCATGCATTACAAGGTCAGAAAAATCATCAACACTAACAAATAATTTCCATCCTGCTCTTGAGAGCTCCAGCGAAAAGCTCAGTGACCACTTCCATGCTAAGGCCACAAGTCAAATGAGATGTGTCCTAAAGCCACGTTTGAAATCAAAAGAGTCTTACCAGACCTTTTTTCATTGTTACCCAAGACTGGGACACATGCTTGTCATCCAGTTCAATTATTTTCAGGGAGGATATTCTCTACTGCCCTTCCAACCCAACAAAAGGCAAGGCTGAGAAAGTTCCAGCCAGAGAAAAGGATCTGAATTTCTGCTGGTGTTTAAAAAGCCGATTTTCTTTCTCAGTAATGTGTTTTTCCCTTTAGATGAAAATACCGAAGAGGCGGGTGTTACTGAAGTCACAGATTTAAGCAAAAACGTAGCCAAACCTATTCAAAACCCAAATGCCACACACCAAAACAAGGCTTTCATATATGATATTCTCAAAACTAGACACTGTGTTCTGCTACCATATCATGTGCAGTGGTTGCCTTTAAAGAGTTTGAGCTCTGTGGCTTTACCACAGAACCAAGAAGGTTATAAACACCCAGAAACAACAGAATAAGAAAAACAAATGTTCCCCATTCTCCACTTCGTACATTTTCTACGCAGTGCACTGTGCTTGGGCTAGTTCTCCTCCTTCTCCACGCCTTAGGAAACACTCTCCCTCTTTCCTAATGCTCCCTCTTCCAATTCCACATTTGCAGTTGTCCTGGTTTCAGCTGGGATAGAGTTAATTTTCTTCCTAGTAGCTGGCACAGTGCTGTGGTTTGGATTTGGTATGAGAAGAATGCTGATAACACACTGATGGTTTAGTTGTTGCTGAGCAGTGCTGACACTGGTCAAGGACGTTTCAGCTTCCCACGCTCTGCCAGGTGCACAAGGAGCTGGGAGGGGGCACAGCCAGGACAGCTGACCCAAACTGACCAAAGGGCTATTCCATACCATATGACGTCATGCTCAGTATAGAAACTGGGGGGAGTTGGCCGGGGGGCAGTGATCACTGCTTGGGGACTGGCTGGGCATTGGTCAGTGGGTGGTGAGCAATTGCATTGTGCATCACTTGTTTTGTATATTCTATTTTTTTTTTCTTTTTTCCCCTCTCCCTCTGCTGTCCTATTAAACTGCCTTTATCTCAACCCATGGGTTTTACTTTTCTTTTTCCCCTGATTCTCTCCCCCATCCCACCGGCGTGGGAGGGTGAGCGAGTGGCTGTGTGGTGCTTAGTTGCCAACTGGGGTTAAACCAGGACAGTCCTTTTCCCCACATGATGATGTCATCAATGTACTGCAGATGTTCTGGAGCTTCAGTCCATGGCAAATGGTAGGGCTGTGTTTCCACCCCTGGGGCAGTTGGTTCCAGGTGTACTGGACACCCCTCCAAGCGAAAGCAAACTGTGGCCTGCACTCTGCCGCCAAAGGGATTGACCCAGATCTCTTGAAGAAAGGAAAGCTAGATGAAGTGAACTCCATCTTAGCCAGCCATGACACCTCAGGCCATCAAGGAAGAGATGCAACGTATAGATGGGCTCGTGATCGAGGGGTGGACTTAACCATGGACAGTATTGCACAGGTTATCCATGAATGTGAAACATGCGCTGCAATCAAGCAAGCCAAGCGGTTAAAGCCTCTCTGGTATGGGGGATGATGGCTGAAATATAAATATAGAGAGGCCTGGCAGATTGATTATATCACACTCCCACAAACCCACCAAGGCAAGCGCTGTGTGCTCACCATGGTGGAAGCAACCACCGGGTGGCTGGAAACATATCCCGTGCCCCGTGCCACCACCCAGAACACCATCCTGGGCCTTGAAAAGCAAGAGCTATGGCAACATGGCACCCCAGAAAGAATCGAGTCAGACAACGGGATTCGTTTCCAAAACAACCTCATAGACACCTGGGCCAAAGAGCATGGCATTGAGTGGGTATATCACATCCCTATCATGCACCAGCCACCCTCCCCTGCCCCGGTGGGGGCACTACACCAGCTACTAGGAAGAAAATTAGCTCTATCCCAGCTGAAACCAGGACAGCGGTCCAAGTCCCCAAACCAGCCTCCCTGCCAGGGCAGGCATGAGATTCATCTCACCTAACTTCAGCCATCTGCACCATCGTCTCTATGGAGCTGGACGTGTGGACCCCCTTCATAGCCAGGGGAGGGAACGTAGCACTTTCGGGGCACAGTTCATCTACCAGATTGCAGATAAGGGTGCAGCGAATCATGTCCTCTAAGTGTCTTTCTAGTGACCAGACAGGGAATTGAAATGTCTGCTTTTTGTCAGCTGGGTGGCACTCAGTCCATGAGTTAAAACAGGAGTTGGTGATGAAGGAGGATAATTGTGTTTGGGAAGAGGAGAGACAGATACTCAGTCAAAAAACATCTGGGTCAGCAGAAGGCACAGCAACATCTGCAGGCTGCTTTGCTGGGAACTCGCAGCAAAGTGAGCTTTAAAATTATATCAATGCCTTAGCTAAACCACGCTAATTATCAATGTGAGCATGTAAGAGCGTTCTTCCACCACTGTATCCGATAAAAAGAGAGAAGCAGCTTTAAACATTGCTTTGGAAAACTTAAGTTAGGTGTCTGCTGTCCTCTAGAGAGCTCTACCCAGCTCCACTTCTTACAGAAGGAGATAAGAAGGCAGGTTCCTGAGGCTAAATTATGCTTAGCATGAGAAAGCTTAGTCCGCTGTCAAACCCACTCTAGCCTGGCTGTATATGGATTTTTTTTTGCATTAGATTCCACTGCCTAGGTCAATGGCAAACAGCTGGTTAGAATGATTAAGCCAAGAGATAACAGAAGTGCATCTCTCCCAAACCTAATTTACTATGGTCCTACAAAGAGTTAATGGACAGCTCCTGCCGGTTCATATTCCAGTTTATTTTGCACTGTCTTTCCAACAGAGACATCTTCCAGTACAGCAAACTCAGCAGGCATTGAACTGCCTAGTCCTTAGAATAGGACATGCCTCTTCTCCACTGGTAGGAATGTTCAAACCCATCTCCTGCCCCATAAGGCTGATCCCTCCTCCATCGCTCTTTGCATTAAATCTTGCACCTGGTGATATCATCTGCATTGTATTTCTGTCACTTAAATTGCGGACTCATTACTACTCAGATGACTTTGTAAGATAATGTCTGTGTAATCTACAGTATAGCTAATCAAAATCTCACAGGCAAATTACCATAAACTTCAGGTCTGCATCCCAGCCCCACAGCTGGGATCTATTGCCAGCTTACAAATCCACATAGACAATAAATGACATTGATCAGAGTGGAAAGAAGCAGGCAGAGCTGTAGCTAGCTTGTTAATGGACCCTTTGGGAATAAGTTTTGAAGTTAGAAAAAGTTCATTACCATTTCAGTCCAGTTGCCGGTATCAGTTCCTTCTCTTCACCCATATCAGTTTCATCTTCAAGAGACACGCTCTATTTAGAGAGCACATAGTTTCAGACAGCGTATGAACCCCCAGGGCTGAATTAGCTTTTCAGGCACGTCTGGGGAAATGTCTTCTTCATTTTGGCATGATTTGATTTCTTGGTATCTCTGGGGAGAGGCTCTCTTCATCTCTGAACTGGGCAAGTGTGTGAAGTGCCTGGTTTCTTCCACTGCTTCTACCCAGATCTTCAGAACAGCCAGTTTCCTACTGATCCCATCTTACTGCCTTTGCATTTAGGGGAAAATTGTCCTATTTTTGCACCTGGCTGTTTTAACTCGACATCAGAATAATGTCAGCGCTGGTGACACACAACCACATGACAGAGGAAATTCTGAGTTTAGGTTATCGTGGCATGACTCACTGTCTGTGTTTATCTAATACTAAAAATACCTGCTATCAGTTTTCCCCATTCACTTCTTCTGGACAAAAGGTGTGTCCTGATGCCTTGTCTAACACTGCTCTGCCAACTCAGACATGGAAAAGAAATAAGCAGGGGAGCTTCATAGATCCTAATACTGCCAGCACGCCTACTATGAGCAGCTTTGCATTGGGTCAGTAATGTTTTTGAATGGGAAACCTCAGGGAAGAAATCCAAGCACTGAAAGAACTGATGGTGATTTAGCTAGTGGGTTTCTTGCCACTAAGCCTAAATAATGATGCTAGATGCTGAGGGTAACCAAAGACAGTGAAGCTTTATTTAGCACATGGCAAAGAACTCGCAAACAATGGTATGGCAGGGTATTCTGCCCGGCACCAGCCTCCAATAACTTCTATGTGATATCTGACAGCTTATGTGGAGGTCCCAGATGCCCTAAGACACCTCAAATGACATCAGGCACCATTATTAAGCAGGAATGGCAGGAATCCCACCTAGCTTGTGGCTCAGATGACATGGAGTGGCTTGCAGGTCTCAGAATATTTATCAAACTTAATTTTGGGAGCACACCAGAGGATGTGATAACTACTTCTTAATTTTTATGGTTCACAGATGTCTATCAGCTGAATTCACTAGTCTCCTTCTAATTCCAAGGGCATGTCTCCATCCACTATATGGTAATAACTGAAACCAGTTCCAAAATTTCCAGAAATGCTGTAGGCACCAAAAATCCACTAATATGGGGAGAAATGCAGATTCCCAGCTGCCTTAGGAGAGCTAGGATTCTAGAAATTCTGCAACCAATAGCAGTGCTAAGTCCCATGAACATAATTACACCAACCCTTCTGTTTGGCCCATTTCAATGTATGATGTTAGTACCTCTAAGTGCAAAAAAACGGAGTCACAGGGCACTTCTGGGGTGTAGGAAATGAGAATGGTAGGTGGGGGCTGATGAAGCTTGTGAAAGAACGGAAGGGAGGACAGAGGACATCGGGACTGAAAGAGAAGGAAACAGGGACACACAGCACCTTGTCAAGGGGGTGGAGAATTGGAGGATGTGGGGAGGGAAAATGAGGAGGCCATCAAAACCCCAAGAGGAGATTTGAAGGTGATGTGAGGGCAGTCTTTTAAACCGATACTAGCAGAAGTGTAGCCCTGGAGTAGCTGTGGAGGGATGCAGAATCCAGAGGAAAGCTGGGCTGTGCAAAACTGGGCCACCAGAGGCTATGAGGCAGGTTACGCCTAGGTGTGCTGGCCTCTTATAAGATTTATATTTTCCTATCGCACCAACTCAAATGAATTGACAGACTAATTCCCAACCAGGTGCAAAACAGCAAAAAAAGCAAAGTTAATCTCCCGTAAAAATGTAAAAAGTCAGAAATTAGTCAGGGAGTAAATCGACACTGCCATTCCATAGTTTCCTGGCTTCTTCTCATCCCTTGGCTCTTTTATCACGCCCATGGCAGGGATGTTGATTTTTTAGGGGCAAACCATGCAGTTTCCTTGGGCACAAAGTCTGAATGAAGTTCTAGGGAGGATTCACTCCAGAGGTCATTCTGTGCAGACAATGTGATTCAGACCTCACCAGGTCTGCTTCCTCTCTGCACAGTCTTCCCACACTACCCTGAGAGGTCCAGGGCCATAAAAGACCCTTGCACACCTATATGCCACCACCTACGGCCTCTGCAGCTTTGGGGGATACTACTTATAGGGCCACAAAAATGCTCCGAGGGCTGGAGCACCTCTGCTACGAGGACAGGCTGAGAGAGTTGGGGCTGTTCAGCCTGGAGAAGAGAAGGCCCCGGGGAGACCTTAGTGCGGCCTTGCAGTGCTTCAAGGGGGCCTCGAGGAAAGATGGGGACAGGCTTTTTAGCAAGGCCTGTGGTGACAGGACAAGGGGTGATGGGTTTAAACTAAAGGAGGGGAGATTCAGGCTGGATAGAAGGAAGAAATGTTTTACAGTGAGGGTGGTGAAGCACTGGCACAGGTTGCCCAGAGAGGTGGTGGAGGCCCCATCCCTGGAAACATTCCAGGTCAGGTTGGACGGGGCTCTGAGCAACCTGATCTGGTTAAAGATGTCCCTGCTCAGTGCAGGGGGGTTGGACTGGATGGCCTCTAAAGGTCCCTTCCAACCCAAAGCATTCTGTGATTCTATGATTATTCTTCCCTGATGGGAGTTTGAATACAGCACTCAGCCTGAACCTGTGATGCTGCTAAATGTCAAAGCACTGGGAGCTCTTCTGGGTTTGATGGCTAAACTATAGCTTCCGTTCTCAGAGAGACTTCACTGAGTGTGTGGTCATTATCATGAGTTATTATCACATCTACTGCTGCAATGCCTGGAGTCCTGGCTGATAGGTAGGACTCATTAGACATGGTACAAATAGCTGACAAACAGAGGAAGTTAAGGATCCCAATGTAAGGCAAGAAAGTACAGAAGTAATACTGATCAGCATGGTGGGTGCCTACCTGTTCTTGAAAGATAGGTAAAAGACCACTTAAAGAAAAGCAACTCTGAAGATATGTAAGACACTTAAAGACAGTGAAGAGGAATAATGGCAACGGGTGTCTTGAAATGTCCATATTCATGCACGGCTCCTCCCAGTGTGAGGACTGGTACAACAATAAACCCCAAAGCTGATGACTTTGATATCAAACATGTTGGTGAGGCAGTCTAGCATGGGAAGAGAAGCCGATGTTTTGAAAGGTTATGATGGTTGATAAGGAGAAGGTTCTTGAAAATGGGAGCGAAATATTTGATGTGACAGTGAAGCGGTTAGAAGTCAACAGAGGGAAGCAAACAGAAGGTCACAATGAGACCTACAAAATTCATCTTTCCAAATGCTTTCTGAATCAGAGACAGGAATATGGTTGTAAAGGCCAAAGAAGTAGATACTGAGTGGTTTAGATGTGAGAAGACAAGAATTTGAGTGATGTGAATGAAATGAAAAAGCTGGATCCTAGGAGTGTTGCATGAGATCCAGCTGCAATGTGGATGAGTTGATCCAAGAGCACCAGCATGATGAGTATTGCTTGCTGTCACCCGTGTGCACCATTTCTGCACATTCCTTATCTAACACGTGCAAGTTCAGAAGAACCCTAACTTCATTTGATCATCGATTAAAACAACGCTTGCCCTTTATGATGAGTAGGCTAAATGCTGTGGGTTTTCTTAAGAAGAGACTAAAGAGTTGTAGGTTTGAGTGCCTCGTGCTGAGATTCAGATCTGCAGTCTGCTTCAAAGAGGCTTTTGAAGTCTTGAGGGAAACATGCTTTTAGCTTTCAGGGAAAGTGAGAATACGTGATCTCAACTTGCTGCTAATCTGATAACCCTTTAATTTTAATCACCCTGACAGTCTGTGGTAAACCATGTGGTTAACTATTTCGGGTACAGTCGCTTTTCTCGAAGCCACAGTCTGATGTAGTTTACAAGGCGAATCCTTTGATAACACAAAGATGCAAGGGGATTAAAATATCCCTTACACAGCTTAGCTGTTAAACTGCTCACAATACTTTTCATTGTTGCCTTCTTCAAACTTTGTGACTTTTACTAAGAGGCAAGATAATGAAAAGTAAAAAGGGCAGAAGATATCAAAGCGAGAAAATGATGGGTAGCTCTGAAAGAAAAGGGCATTGCAGGACTGGGTCTGGGAGTCGCTGATTGGGTTGCTGTCGGCAAGGCATGGCTTTGTTTCAAGAAGAAGGCATTTTGGGAGTCAAGGGCAGACGCCAAATGATGAACAACTATCAGGGATTCAAGGCCGTTTCACAGTCATTCTTGCTGGTTGCTAAGGCTGCATTAATTATGCAAAGCATTTGACACTGTCCCGCATCACATCCTTGTCTCTAAATCGGAGAGACATGGGTTTGATGGATGGACCACTCCGTGGATAAGGAATCAGCTGGATGGTTGCACTCAAAGAGTTGCGGTCAGTGGCTTGATGTCCAAGTGGAGACAAGTGATGAGTGGTGTTCCTCAGGGGTCACCGGCACTGTTTAACATCTTTGTTGGCGACATGAACAGTGGGATTGAGTGCACCCTCAGCAAGTTTGCTGACGACACCAAGCTGTGTGGTGCAGTTGACACGCTGGAGGGAAGGGATGCCATCCAGAGGGACCTGGACAGGCTTGGGAGGTGGGCCTGGGCGAACCTCATGAAGTTCAACAAGGCCAAGTGCAAAGTCCTGCACATGGGTTGGGGCAATCCCAAGCACAAATACAGGCTTGGCAGAGAATAGATTGAGACCACCCCTGAGGAGAAGGATTTGGGAGTGTTTGTTGAGGAGAAGCTCAACGTGACCTGACAATGTGTGCTTGCAGCCCAGAAAGGCAACTGTATCCTGGGCTGCATCGAAAGAAACATGACCAGCAGGTCGAGGGAGGTGATTCTGCCCCTCTACTCCACTCTTGTGAGACCCCACCTGGAGTTCTGCATTCAGCTCTTAGCCCCAACCTAAGAAGGACATGGACCTGTTGGAGCGAGTCCAGAGGAGAACCACGAAGATGATCAGAGGGCTGGAGCACCTCTCCTGTGAAGACAGGCTGAGAGAGTTGGGGTTGTGCAGCTTGGAGAAGAGAAGGCTCCGGGGAGACCTTTTAGCAGCCTTCCAGTACCTGAAGGGCGCCTACAGGAAAGGCGGAGAGGGACTTTTTACAAGGGCGTGTAGTGACAGGACAAGGGGTAATGGCTTTAAACTGAAAGAGGGCAGATTGAGATTAGATATAAGAAAGAAATTCTTCACTATGAGGGTGGTGAGGCACTGGAACAGGCTGCCCAGAGAAGGTGTGGATGCCCCATTCCTGGAAGTGTTTAAGGCCAGGTTGGATGGGGCTTTGAGCAACCTGGTCTAGTGGAAGGTGTCCCTGCCCATGGCAGGAGGGTTGGAACTAGATGATCTTTAAGGTCCCTTCCAACCCAAACCGTTCTTTGATTCTATGATTCTATGATTATGGCTGCAGAAAACGTGAAGGCACAATGACCAAGAAATTTTACTCATAATCACTGTTACTATTATGCATAAGCATAAAGGGCCACAGATCGTGCACCCAAAGATCCCGAATGCCAGCCCTGATGCAACCAGCCCGTTTTGTGTTTGAATTTCTCAGCCTTTAGGCCTTAAATAATCATTAAGTAGTGCCTTTATTAACTTCTGGGTCTCCAGCTCACTTCAGTGGGCTTTTCAAGTGCACTGAAATGATCTAACATAATTCATTCCAACTGATCGAGAAGTATATTTAGATGTGATTTGCTGATGACACAGCACTTCACGTCCTTGTTTTGGGACAAGTTATATTTAGGTTTGCAAACTTATTTCACAGTAAGTTGCTCTTTGGTGTGCTCAGACAGAACTGAGAGTCTACTCCCCTTTCCAATGTTTGCTTATAGATGATTGCAACTTTTAGTGACTTAGTTTTGCTTATTATGCCTCGCTGGTGCAGGCAGCAGCTCTACGGTATGATTGTGTAGAGCTTCATTAAGAAGACGTTGGTAGCGTTTCATGTTGCCCATCTGCTGGGTGAAGAAAGAAAGGGCTCAACCCCCTGCTTCAGGCAGCGGAGGCAGGAGCAGGCAGGTAGGCCTGGTGCCACCACCACTGCCAGCTGCTGCAGACCATCCTTGCTCCAGCATCTTTTCTCCTCTAGAAGAAACAGAAGGGAGTCAAATCAGCCCCTCCTAACTAAAGAAGTGTAGACAAATACAGGCTTCACATCACTTGGTGGAGACACTCCCAAGGGATTTTTCTGCATTCTGAACAAATCTATACTTATAAAATCGATGGCAACAACTAACTCCAATGTGAAGGCGGCTTTGGAAGGCGGGATTGTTCTAAAATTAAAATAAAAAATGTTCACTTAAAATAACTAATAGTTTTGCCAGACACTCAGAGCCTCTCCTTGGCTTAGAGATAATCAAAGAAACAAAGCTTTGCTACCCTCATGTTCCCTTCACGACATCCACTTTCGTCCCTGAGCTGTGATTTTAACCCTGTGGCTGGGAGCAGAATTAGGCTTACTTCACTGAGCTCTGGGCATGCTCTGGTATTGATAAGACAAAAATGTGGGAAGTCCTCAGTGAATAAGGTAGATGCACAGGCTGTCCTGATTCTCAGGCTTTCTGTTTGCAGAAGAATGCCCAGCTCTTCCAGGGATCAAATTTGCTGATGTTACTGCTGAAACATATCCACTGGGGACCAAACTGTATTACGAATGTGACAGTGGCTACACGAGAAGAAGTGGCCAGTACACAGGAATTCGGTGTCGGAGCACAGAGCAGGTTGCTTCTTGGGTCTACAAGGAATTTGAATGCATTGGTAAGTGATTACTCTCCTTTTTCTACACTTGTAGAGGTGTTTTTCCAATGAGTTAGTCAGTAGAAGACACATCTGGGCATCGCTCTAACAAATGATCTTTTGTGCTTATCTTTGCAAATTAGAACTTGCAACAATTCTATCCTGCCTCTAAAAGTTTGGATGCTGTGGCTTTACTCTCGTCCTGCTGTAATTCAGCAAATATAACTTCTCCCACAGATGAGAAAACTTTGTTGTCAACGGCTCCCACGATAGAGTTAGATTTTACACAGAAGCCAGAAAGAAAAATACAGAGCCCTGCACCCCAGAAGCAAGAAAACCTTTTGGAGTTTGACCAGAAACGTAAGTAAGAGCCCATTCATTACTGTAACACTTCTCCCACTGATTTCCATGGAAGCAGTGTAAGAATGATGAATAATTTTTAATTATTTTGACAGACAGAGAGAAAGAAACAATTGCTATAATATCTTGGCTGAACAAGTGATGTGTTGTAAGCGAATGAGTATTTTATATCCTAATGAAGAATTAGGAAGGCTTGGTATACGCTGCTTGTCTGTATTTTGTAAGAATGCAAATCATGTTGTTTCAAGAACAAAAGCAGTAGGTAAAATCCATCTGCTTTAACCGTGTGCTGCCTTGTGATCCCACAGATTTTTGTGGTCCTCCCAAGACTATTCCACATGCCTCTTTAAGCCTGAACAAACAGTTGTACGTGGGACAAGTGTTACATTTCAAATGCCAGAACGGTTACGATAAGCGACACCCCATCTCTGGCACCCGCAGGTGCGAGAAGGTGAAGGGTAAAATCATCTGGACCCACCTTGACATGCGGTGCACCAATGACAGCAGCTATAGCAACGAGTGGTCGCCACAGACTATTGAGCCAGGTAAGATGGTTGCTTTGGCATCACATTGGTGTCATGACCTGTTCATGCAGGGTCCAGACCCCCCCAGCTCAGCACATCAATCCTAGGGAACAACCTGCTTGGGGTTCAGGATGGAGACATCAGCAACCTCAGGGCTCTGACCCGGATGGAGATGCCATCTCTGGCTGATGGAGATGCCATCTCTGGGGAGGACATAGCTGCACCCTACTTTGTCTTGGGTGTCCTTTTATACTAACTGCAAAATTGCAGGAATTTGTGAGCAGATAGAGCCACGCTGTCATATACTGGGAAGAAAACAGTAGAATAAGCCTTTCTCTTTTCTCCTTCCTCCTGGCAGCTATAGGTCATCTGTTGTCACTTCACAGGAAGGTACTCCAAAAGGTATATCTAAGCATCCCTCATGATTGCTCAGGGTTTTAGGATCCAGAGTTTAGCTAGTCCATAGCTAAAAATGAGTGATGTAGCTCAGCTCGGTTCTTAATTTAACAGCTAGGATGCTGTTTTGAACAAAGAGACAGCAAAAAGCCCACCAGTATTGCACTGTAGTCCTTATGGACCCAGATTCAGCAGGACATGCACAACTGCGGTCTGGCAGCTTGAGTTTTACTGCTCAGGGAGCCAGCAGGGCTCTCAAGTGAGGCTGCAGAACTTCTGTTTCTTGCTTTTATGCCCTTAGATGGGTTAATGCCAAAAAAAAAAGACCTTCATGGCCTCTACCCCAGCCAAATTACCTGCCTTTTCCGATGGCATCTCTCCTAACTCAACAATGAATGAGTTCAATACGCAGAGAGAAAACAGAGCCCCTTTCCCAAGCATCTGTGATAGCACTGAGGGTCTTGGGCCCTCTCTGGGTGGCAGGCAGACCTATTGTAGGTAGAAGGACCCAGATGTCCACCACCTCCACAGTCCTCAGGCTTTCATTACCTTCCCTACCTCCTCTGAGGTAGGGGAGTGCTGTGGGCTGAATTTTATAGAGGTGGGAGCCAATGCAAAGTCAACACAAGAGGACTTTTCCTACCAACAGAGAGTGGAAAAAACTGTTTTTCACCACTAATTGGACCTTTAACGGGAAATTAATCTTGCAGAACTGTAGACGTCTACTTCATAGATACCCTCATCTGAGCTGGACTGCTTTTATAACTGCCAGAGGGGAAAAGGTGTTGATGGTGCTGTGTTAGCTGCCCTATTTCACAAGTCTATTTTAGTGTGAGATGAATTGCACCCTTTAAAGGCTTGTTCCTCCCCAGTGACGATAGCAGAGCCCAGATGACTATCTCAGAGGCCACATCTACATAACGGTAGGTGAGATGAATGCCATCCCTTGTGACCCATACCAGGCCATGTGGTAGAGCAGGATGGTTTGGGCCGGTCCTTTTGTCTGCAGAGCAGCCTCTCAGGTGACACTGTGCCATCGTTGCCTCTCGTTGCTGCTCTGACTGTAAGAACGAATCACCTTACTCACCGGACACACTATTTCACTGTTAACCCAGGATTTTCTTTCCTTCTTCGTAGATCCATCTGTTTCCCTGTGGTGCCCAGTTCAGCGTGAAAATTGAAATTTTAAAATTTGGATTATGAAAAACATGAGAGTGGATGGTGAAATACACCATCTTGGCCTTTAATTCAACAGAACAATAATTCCAGTTTCCTGCAAAAGTACACTCAAACCTGAGCAAAGTCAGGTCTTTGCAATTAGTGCACCAAATATTTATTCCCCCAAAGTGTTGCCTTTCTCTGTGTTACGATGTGATGTCTTTAATGGGGCGGGATAAGGAATATCCTCCCCTTTCTCAGTTCTCGCCCCAGCATTCAGCATGAAGAGATTTATCAAGACACCACTCTTACAGGACCTCTTGTTAAAAACCTGTCCATATCTCATAGTGGCTCAAGGTCAGAGCTTCCTTTTCAGGATAAGGGAGAAATTCAATTAATTTCTTGCACCAGGGAAGTTTTGGGTTACATTTCTGGGGAAAAAGAGGTCCTGCTTGAAGCCACGTTTCCAAATCCTAGCTTGGCACCTTGAAAGTCATCCTTCCCAATCTCATATGAAATAAAGACCTTAGCTGGATCCCATTGCCTGGAAGATATAGTTCGCTTCATGCCCACCGTTACCAGATATCAGATGAGCACATATGTTGATATCCAGGCTGGAAACATCTATTGATGGCCAAGAAACAAACATGGCAATTAATAAATCTGCTGTGCAGAGGGAGAGCTGTCAGACCTAGCCTGACTCTGTCCTCATCACTGCTTTGATGCTCATCGCCAGAAGAGCAAATCGATAAAAAAATCAAGAATTTCTTTCTCTTTGTAGATTCGACTCATCCATCCTTTTCCTCATCTGTGGTACTGCTAGTGACAGGTATGCCGTTTTGTTAATTGGACTCAGACTTCACCCCATCCCCCAGAGCAGTTACTTTGCCTTTCAATTTGCTGTTCTACCGAAGAGATCCGTCTCTGTCATAAGAGCTAATAAATATAGTGCAAGACACATCTATGTCCATGTATTGGGTGAGAAGTCAGTAAAGAAAGTGTAAATAGAGACTGTTTAAGCACTTAAGCTTTTTACAGAGAGGTTTTCAGAGACTCATAAGGGACGTAAAAGAAAATAGATCAACCAAAAGTCTGGTTTTTAAATGAAGCAATTTTCAGATTCTTTCTCTGAGACTTTCTATGAATTCAGTGAATAACTTCAACTGGGAAAAACAGGAAAAATGTAAATATTTAAATGATGTCTTTCTTTCACATTTTCAAAGGAGTAAAAAAAGGATGGGCAAATAAAATATTTTCTCACAGCTAAACTGATGCATTTAGATCAGTCTGAAGAGATTTTCTTCTCCCCCGTCCTCATCTTCCATTCAACAATTAGCTGCTAAAATAGAAATTGTCTTTTACTGTGCATATGCTCAAGACTTTGTACAAGGGCTCTTGATTCCAGCTGGAGTCTGCTGACAACTGTAGCACACATTATAATAAGGAGGAATAATGGAGTGAGATAAAGGAAGGGAGGAAGGAGTATTGCAAACTACGCCAGAGACCGCAGCATCAGTAGTCCCTGGTTATTTGGCCGTGGTTGGTCTCTAGTTGCCCAGGTCCTCTCTGGCTGGGTCCTGTTTGCCCCAGGGAGCAAAGCAGTGGGGCAATATGGAAGAACTGTTGCCTCTGGGCATAGAGGCAAGATAAGCCCCTCTCCCAGGTCTTGCCTGTTTCTCCCAGTTGGAGTAATTGCAATAATTACAGATAAAACCAGGTGCTAACTGTGATGATTTTCTGTTTTAACAGCTATCTTTTTTGTTCTGCTTATCATTCCTGCTGTCTTTGTGTGACTCACCAAGCAGAGAATACGGTAAGTGGGACGGAACCAGGAAAATGTGAAATCTAAAAAAAAATCCCTAGCAGTGGAAGAGCTATCAACTGGGTCAGCCATCTCACTATTGCACTGCTTAGTTTTCTGAATACCTTCTTTGGTATTAAATAAATGACTCCAGATTTTGGGTTGTCTGGTTCAGCTACTAAATACTGGCACAAGAAAAGGAGGAACCAGAACTTTTGAAATCAAAAAGCACGCTTTGTCCCAGCCATTGTGGAACTGAGAATGGCAGTTCAAATAATGGGTGGAAAATGAATCCTGTGGGGAAATGAAGGTTAATTATGTAAATATGTTGGTTTCAGATAGATTACGCAATCAGTCTTTTTCTCTCTGGCTAACCTGTGGGAAGCCTGGTGGAGCATCTGCCACCACGACCACGTAATTCTTCTTCCTTCATCCCCCTGATTTCTCAGTCGTGTCATGACAACTTTGTACTTCAGACTTATTTTAGTCTGGCCTCCTCGCTGTTTCTATTACTACACTGAGATGCACAAAGGCTGTTCCTGTTCACAGGCTCCCCAGCCTAGTTAATCCCAGATGTCCCTATTTGACACTTGGGAGTTCTCCTTTTCTCCTCTCTCTTTGCTAATCCTCATCCTCATTTTTCTTCATGTTCCCCTTACTAATTACTGACGGGCTCTGGTTCTCTGCTGAATGGCGATTTTTCTTGAAAGGGAGAAGGACCTTGTGAAACTACATCAGCAGTGCTTTTTTGCCAGTTCACGGTAGGATAAAGCCATAGAGAGTGTAGACAACGCTTTGAAACATGTTTTAGTGAAAAAGGTCAACCGTGGTGCAGATTGCCTGGGCCGTTGTGGGATTTCTGAGAATATGATAGGGGAAAATTGGCAAGAATGATCTACATTTCACTGGCCCTATGGTGGAAAAAAGTGATGAAATAGCTGATACCACAAGAAATCGCAACTGAAATCCTAAGTGGTGCCTTCTGCAAAAAGTACTACGTGGTCTCTCATAGTAAATATAGAATAAGCCATAGAAAACATGCCTATTCCCAGCTGTAGTAAGGTCTTTTTCCCTGCTGTAGAAAAGACTTCTCAGGGAGTTGTGGTGTTCAGATCCAAACTCATGAAATCGATGCCTTGCCACAGAAGAAACCAGATTGTACCAGCAACTCCAAGACCAGCAGTGGCAAACAAAGAGGAAGCCTGGACACTCAAATCTAACATGCGAAGGAGGCAGAAAATATTACAGCTTAATTCTTATGGGGACAGAGTGACTTTCCACCTACGAGTACGGGTGGAGGGAGTGCACCCCATCATTGGCAGGCGGGGAAAGAGCCCTGTCTGAAACTGCTTCCCAGAAACACTTCTCCTCCTCCTACCATATAGCAGATGTATTGCTAATATAACTGCAGCCTCTCCCAAGCGACCAGGCGTACATATGGACCACTCGCCCAAGCATGTTAGATGATGGCACCGTCGTTACAGCCCACACACCACCTTCCCCACAAAGAGAGATGCTGGACACCTGATGTCCCCTGTCCCTTCCCTACCCAGATGGGTCAAACACAGTCACACTCTTCTCCTCCTCACACTGTTCCTCTTGGAAGAGGACATTAAACCCATTTACCCTCTGCACATAAGCTGAAAATCTTAGTGGACTGCCTCATGGTTCAGTATACACGTGCATTCATCATCGCCTCCCTCTTCCCAATTATTTTGGACTAGCCCCTTCCACAACAGTTACTACTTATTCCTCCAGCTCAGAAAAGGATGCTGCGGATTGTGGCAGTTGATTAATTTGACACCTCCTTTAGTAGCTGCAGAGCACCAAAGAACCTAGCGCAAAGGCATTTGAGGACAGACCCAAGCATACGCAATACTTGACATGTACGTATATTATTGGGAATTTGTGAAGTTTGAATAATCTCCTGCCTCTTTTTAGCCACGCTCAGCCGGGTAGGATGGGGTTCATCTGGCAAAATGCAAGCGTCTATGTCTGAGGCAGACCATGGGGAGGAACAAGTCCCTTTAGAGAGCAGTTCATCTCACCCTATTGCCTATATATCTATGTATGTGCATATTTATTTATTTATGCCCCATATATATACACACAGATATATATATAGAGAGATATACAGGCCGAATGACTCATGGTCTAAAGGCACCTGTTTCTCTGCATTGACTCTAAACGATGCCCAGATTGACTGGATTAGCTATAGGTGCTTACATGGCATATGACAAAAGCAAAATGGGATGAATGCCTTCCTTATAATTCAGGAGGCACGAGATCTTGGTGTAGTTTTCTATTTTGTGATAGAGTGTACGTGTCATTTTTTTACTGGTTTGTATTCCTATTGAGTTATTCTCGCTCCATAGCCTTGCTATTTATACTTCCCCATGGCTTTTTTTATTCCTATTGGAACAGGACTTATTTGTACTGGATAACTTTATAGATGGATGTGTAATGGTCTATTACATGCTGTTATTTTGTATGGGAGCAAAAGCAATCTGTATTTACACAATAGATGATAGGTTTTCACACCTGTCAGCTGCTTTGAAGGCTGCAGGCAGTGGTACTAAGCTCTTCTGCTTCATTCAGTGGATGCACGTTACTTATTGCTAACAAACCTCCATTAAGCACCGTGGTTAGGCTGGCATGGCTTGTCCGGCTCAGGGCATTTCACTGGAGAAGGCTAATATTTCATCTGCTCCTAGCATGCACATTTTTATGCAGATAGCAAGAGCAGAGTCATATGTCTCCTGCTGCTCCAGTGGTTCTTCCTCCTTTCCCTAGCCAGTTTGGCTCAGGGGCTCTCTCTCCACATTTTGTCTTTGTTTCTTTGAAATTAAGGGAGACACACTGCTGGTAAGGGACCTGTAAGCAAGAGTGGGTTACAGACTGGACAACTATTATGGGGGTTAATTTTCCTAGCTATTAATGTCTACATAGACAGTCTGAACCCAGGTCACCTCCAGCGCGGGAGCTGTGTACGTACTTTGTCGTGAAGCTGTAACTCTCAGTTGAGCTGTACTTTACCTCTCGGTTGGGCTTGTTGGCCCTCAGGGGAAATGTTTGTGTCTGAGGCTTGTGCCTTCAATGCAACACACAGGGAGCAAGTACAAATCAGTAGGACCCAGCCTGGGAGCAAAATGCCCCCACTGGAAGAGGTTGTGGCCGAAGGGGCACCATCACTGTTGTGCTTTCTCCATGGCCACTCTCACTTGTTTTACATGAGATGTGGTGGTTGATATTTTTATTTTGTAGACTTTGATTTTCTCAGCGTGGAACAACTAATAAACTGTAACAATAAATTGTTCTGGATGTTTGAATGGCAGCTGCTTCTTCTTGCTATTGATCTAAACTTTGAAAAATACATGAATTATTTTCCGTTGCCCTCTCATTTTAACAAAAGGTATGACAAACTCAGGAACGTGTCACAGGAAGGTTTATTCTAAAGACCTGTGCTAAAGCTCACATCACACGTGTACTCTCACAGCTAACCTTTAAAATGCAGGAGGAAACTAAAAATATTTGGGCAAGAAGATCTCTGGCAACGATGTCTCCAAAATAGATAATGGAAGTAATCGATAGATTTTTACAATCTAAGGGCAGTGGAGCTCCCTTAACCCTAACCCTCTCCAAGGGGTGGATATACACCATGGCCAGGAACCCAAATGTGAGAAAATGTGTTTTTCCAGAAGCCCGCAGTGTAAGAATCAGCCCGCACATTGCAATGCGTCATCATATGTGCCTTCATATAGGTGTCTCCATGTGAGCTGGTCCCATCACAGTGGAGAAAAGAGGAGTCTAGAGAGACTCAGCTATCAAATGCAGTTGTCCACCCAGGTTGAGTAGTTTTCTAGACCCCATGGACTGCATCAGCTAGATCTCCATTGACTCTACTGGGAGCTCAGACAGCAGGTCACATGGAAATGCCTACAGATTGATCTGGTTGCCTGAAGATAGGTATCTGCCGTGATCTGAGACACCCAGGAGTGTCAGAGACATCTACATAGGGCTGGAAGCTACGACACAGGACCTCCTCTGCACTGATAGCTGGAAGCCAAGCAGCACGATTCTGCAGAATTACCCCCACGTGTAAATACCTACCGTAAGATATCCCAATAAGTGGGCCAGATCCCAGCCCTAGAAGTCACGAAGGCTTGCAGAATCTGTCACTCACCTCTGTAAATGCATCGCTGAAGAAACCTGATAAAAACATTTCCTGCCACCCTAAGACAAAATAATTTCTTAAGTTTCAATTTAAGCACATTTTTTGTTTGCAATGACAAATAAAAAACAATAATAGGTGGGGATCTTATGCACAAGTACTGTTCGGTGGCCAAAAATGGCCCGTGTCTTAGACAGTTTAGACAGTAGATATAAGGCAAGGTTGAGGAGTGCAAGGAGGCAGTGAAACAGGAGAGATCTGCCTCAGTCACAGCCGTAACACTGCAGCCACCTACACATTTTCTAGATTTGCTTTTACTTTTTCTATAGGAATAACAGCATGGCAGGGCAAATATGTGCTCACCTGGGGAGTATAAAGGCATCTGAGCAAAGATTTCAGGACTCCAGCAAGCACCAGCTCCACCAGTCATTTCCAGGTCTCTAATTATTTTCTCCTCCAGTCTTTCTGCAAAAGAAATTCAGGGAAGATATTCATAGAATCATAGAATCACAGAATCATAGAATGCTTTGGGTTGGAAGGGACCTTTAGAGGCCATCCAGTCCAACCCCCCTGCAGTGAGCAGGGACATCTTTAACCAGATCAGGTTGCTCAGAGCCCCGTCCAACCTGACCTTGAATGTTTCCAGGGATGGGGCCTCCACCACCTCTCTGGGCAACCTGTGCCAGTGCTTCACCACCCTCAGTGTAAAAAATTTCTTCCTTATATCTAGCCTAAATCATATTCCCTAACTAGATTTCATTTTTAAAGCTGTGGCATTCATACCCAAACCAAATATGACCCTTTCTGTCAAGAGACTCCATAGGTGTCATCCCAACCATGGGGAGGTCCACCTGGGAGGAGGGTGCAGTCCATGACTGCAGGGCAAAGTGCTGCTGCATAAATGGTTTGGGCCTTTTGCAAGAAATGAAACTGGTTCTTCTACACTGCCAACAGCCTCCACCTTCCTCCGTCTTCCTAACACAGCCCGTGTTTCAACCACGGGGCTTGTGTACCATGTACCACCAGGACCCAGCTACGCAATGCCCAAGAAGTCCAGAAGGGATGAGGGCTCCCAGATCAATGCTCAGAGCCCGGCAATCCTCGGAGAAGGTCCCAGGGAGATGTCACCGTGGGTGTCCCCAGGAAACCTCCCACCTCCTCAGGGAAGCTGGTGGCGGCACCGCTGCAAGCTGGCGAGAAAGTTGATTTTGCTCAGCAGGTCTGGGGCGGGAGGTGGGTATCAGAAACACCCTGCTTCAGCGTTTCCAGACCAAAAATTCTCAGAATTTCCATTTCAAGGGGAATTTGGAAACTCTTGGGGTTTTGTTCTGATTCAGACCGAAACCTCATTTTGAAATGACAAAATTTCCTGTGCACGAGTAGCCCTGTTTTCCAGCCCGCTCTGCTTAAAACCAAAGGTTTCTCTTTCCTCCAATTTTTAGTGTTTTCATGCTGCTCAAACTCCCTCAATCCTCAGTAAAGTTCTGATTTAGGGCAGTGTAAGAGCAAAATAATAAAACTGAAGGGTTTTGTACTCTCTTCTTTAGCCTTAAATCACAGCACACAGTAAAATGAAGATAATTCTACCTTTGTTTTATGGATTGGAAACGGTGGCACTGAGGTGACTTTGTAAACCGGTCTCAGTCCCGGTCCAGTGCTCTGAACATTGAGAGTAAGATCTCAAAGCCCCAGGAGTAAATTACCGTTTACCATTTATGCACATAGCAGTTTGTTAAAACAAGTCTTCATTTACTGAACTAAGAAAATGTGAGCAGGTTACTCAGAAAGAGATTAGATTCAGGTAACAGAACTGGCGAAAGACATGCGGTTGTGTAATTTGTCAGAAACAAGAGTGCAAATTTACATTACAAGTGCTTTACAAAAGCCAACGTGATACTTAGAAAGCAAACTTTAGTTCACAGTAGGAGACCTGGTATCTTGGATCTGAAAATATTCATCTCACTGGTATCATCGTGGCATGTGAAAAAGAAGTATTCCCAGCAAATATCCGGAGAGTTGTGTAAAATCGTACAGACACAGCATAAACGTGCAGCGCTAACTCGGCACGTGCAGGGTTAACTCAGTGTTAACTCTCTTCCCCAGTTTAAAATTTCATTAATTCCTCCACATCAGATCTGAGATCTCCATTTGCCTTCCTGCTGAAGGTTTCCTCCAAGCCCAGCTTACCGCTGGTCTGGCAGAGGTTTTCCTCTTCCCCTTCTACTCATTTGCTACCTCTATGCAATTACACTCCATGACCCAGTGGTTTGGATGGTGCCATTCCCCTTTTATAAGCTCTCAACAGACTTTTCTGCTGTATCAAACCTTTAGTTCATATATTCAGGGCCCTTCTGTTCATCCCACACTGGCTTTTGCTCTGGGAGCTGCCAACCGTGATTTTAGCCCTTTAAATCAAGAAAAGGCACTAAAGACCAGACAGAAGATGCTGTAGAGATGCAAAGATCCGTGATTCATTGTTCCTCCATCTAACTGGCCAACAATAACATTTCACGTGTTTGGATGAAGAATCAGGAGGGAGATTTGTTTTTTAAGTCTCCAGGCTTTCCAGCTTATTTGGTGACCTTGCAAGAACAATGCATAACATGCGAAAACAGAGATGCTGTTTGTTTTTCAATAAACTGAACATTCCTCTCTTCTAATAGCCCCCGGCAAGATAAAGCAGTTAGGTTAATGGAAATGATATTTTTCTTCCTTTTTGTAGATCCACATTTAACTGAAGACAGGAAATTCCCAGTGGGACCTCCTGTGAGACTCAGGAAGGACCCTCAGAGCTTTGAGCCTCATTTCCCAGGAAAAAGCCTGTCCCTGCAGGGTGAGATTAAGAGATGTGCACTCCCCTTGGACAACCATCTAGGAGATCAGCTTGGTAGTGCCACCGACAGCACGTGTTTCATGCAGAACCACACACAGTACAGTTGCTGCCTACATGAAAGAGATAGGCAAATCCTATAGCTTCAGTGTCTGCCCCAGCAGATGGAGATGGCATCTCCTTTGCCCAGGAGATGGCAAAGTCCCAGTGAGATGCTCCCAGACTGTCTTCCGTATGTGGCAGCCAGAGAATCTCCTGGAGAGCTTTACAAATAAGCATATTGTATTTACTCTTGTGAAATGTTATAGCTGCTCAAAATCATAGAATCATAGAATCACAGAATCATTTGGTTGGAAAAGACCTTTAAGATCATCGAGTCCAACCGTACCTGTCCACTACTAAACCATGTCCCTAAGCACCTCGTCTGCCCGGCTTTTAAGTACCTCTAGGGATGGGGACTCCACCACTTCCCTGGGCAGCCTGTTCCAATACTTGACAACCCTCTCCGTGAAGAAGTTTTTCCTAATATCCAATCTAAACCTACCCTGGTGCAACTTGAGGCCATTGCCTCTTGTCCTATCACTTGTTACTTGGGAGAAGAGACCGACCCCCACCTCGTAGAGAGCGATAAGGTCTCCCCTCAGCCTCCTCTTCTCCAGGCTGAACAACCCCAGGTCCCTCAGCCGCTCCTCACAGCACTTGTGCTCCAGACCCTTCCCCAGCTTCGTTGCCCTTCTCTGGACACGCTCCAGTACCTCGATGTCCTTCTTGGAGCGAGGGGCCCAAAACTGAACACAACACTCGAGGGACGGCCTCACCAGTGCCCAGTACAGGGGAAGGATGACTGCCCTGGTCCTGCTGGTCACCCTATTCCTGATACAAGCCAGGATGCCGTTGGCCTTCTTGGCCACCCGGGCATACTGCTGGCTCATATTCAGTCGGCTGTCGACCAACACCCCCAGATCCCTCTCCGCCAAGCAGCTTTCCAGCCACTCATCCCCAAGCCTGTAGCATTGCATGGGGTTGTTGTGACCCAAGTGCAGGACCCGGCACTTGGCCTTGTTGAACCTCATACAATTGGTCACAGCCCATTGGTCCAGCCTGTCCAGATCCCTCTGTAGAGCCTTCCTACCCTCAAGCAGATCAACACTTCCACCCAGCTTAGTGTCATCTGCATCAAAGGATGCATCAAAGGACTTTTGCCCAGCTGCTTTCTCAAGCAGAGGCCAGATGATGCCACTCCCTTGATTTTCCCGTTTCTTTCTTCTTTGGGGCAGGATGTGACAACATCTTGTTCAGTTCAAGGCGTTTGAACCGTCAGTGGTTTTGGAATAGTACTAAGCAAACTGCACGATCCAGCCCTTTGCAGTGAAGTGAGCTTAGACAGTGGCAGGGCCCTCTGCAAGCTGCATGCCCGTTCAAATGACCCCAGTGGGCAACGCAATGAGCAATGGGGCTAATGGGGTTTAGCTCCCAGCATCCCCTCGCAGCTCCTGGGCAAAATCATTTTTCCTTTGTGTCTAAAATCCCAGCGACCCACTAGTGCCCAGAGCTCTCCCCAAAGACGGACGGACACAGACCAAACTGTGAAATTACCTTCCCATCTCAGTGCAGCTGTATCTTCCCAGCGGACAGAGGAGCTTCCCACCCCACCGGGGGCACACGCACGATGCATGGACTGGCTGCGGGCTCATCAAAAGGCCGTATCCCTATTCTCTGTTCATAGCCGGGAGCAGCAGAAACCAGAGTAAATCACATACGAAAGCTGCCTGGGAGGATGCTCCTGGAGCTGGGGACTGTGGGGCTGGGGCAGCCCTCTGCTCAGCTCCAAGCCAGGGTGCTGTGTGAAGCACCCCTGATATCTGCTGGAAGGCAGCCTCCAAGGTGATTTTTTTTTTTTTTTTTGGTTTCCTATGTATTTCACATGCTTGCTGTGGAGGGGAGGGCATTTCTGGGTACTGCCAGGGGAAAAGGTTCTGGGGAGAGCCCGGGGAGCTGGTGGAGTGGTGACTCATGGGGGTGGTCAGGGAGCGGGGGATTCCAGCAGAGCCTGGAAAGAGAGGGTGGCAGGGCATAGGACGGGCAGCGGCAAGGATGAGTGTGGTTTCAAGCCCCAGCAGGCATGAGAAGGTGGTTGAGCGAGTCAGAGGAAGCACCATGAGCAACCCCAGAGGTGTCTGCAGAGGTCCCTCAACCTGAAATTGCACTGATGGCTTCAGCCCATCAGTGGTCTGTGTCAGCATTTGAACTGAGGAGCAAAAATCAGTTGGGGTAGGGGACCTGGGACCGCAGGGGCTGTGCAGCAAAGGGGGTGTGAGTGATGTTCCTACCTTGTCTTCCTAAAAAGCAAAATATTCTCCTACCTCACTGAGCAACACAGCTGGCACAAGCGAGTGCTGTTTCTGCTCTCACCATGGCAGCTGGAGACGACAGGAGCGTGATGATGCTACCAGGCACTGCCCAGTGGTCTGCGGTGGGATCTGGTTGCCTGCGCTCAGGTGTCCAGAGCCACTGGAGATGCCCTTGGGGAACTTGCCTGGGCTCTGGCTGCTGGTGGAGGTGTCCTCGAGGATCCTGCAGCAGATCAGCCAGCCCCACTGGATGTCTTGCATACATCAGGGCATCTCAAGTGGCCCAGGACGCCTCTATTTATGAAGTTAAGCCACGCCTGGATCTCTGCTGGCTTCAATCAGAGCTCAGACACCCGGCACACATGGAGACACCTGCATGCAGGTGTCTGACTCTGCACCTGAACCCCACCCCACGTTTCTATGCAGCCTCCAAAGAGGTTTGTCCTGGGTGAGCGATGAGACCCAGTAGGCTGACGGGCTGCTCCTGAGCTGAGAAGTTCAGGCTCAAGCTGGTGTCTCTGTAAGTGAGATGGTTTGTATGAGCTGTTTGCACCGTGATCCACTTTGTTCGTGCACATTGATAGGAAAAATAACTAGGGTCTGGTGGTGACGCTTTTGTAGGTTTTATGGCATCTTCAGATTGGATTCGGACAGCCTACCTCCTGCAAGGATGCTGTAGGTACTAGGGCATTACTAGTAGCAGAAACGTCAGCGGGAAGCAAATTCTGGTTTACATGTAAGGTGACCCTATGATCCAGCACTGGAGCAAGTAATTTATATTGTAAACTACTCAGAAACTAAATTATATGGCATACATTGATCTTTTACACCCATTGAATATACTTCACAAGATCAGTTATACATAAATCTGCACAAAAGGTTCAGAAGCAGAGCAGAGAATGAAATTATCCAACCAGCGTATCACAGAAGTTTATCTTTGAGGGCTCAAAGCCTGCTGTATATCTGATCCCTGATCCCTGGCTGTCAGCTCCTGCACTCAAGGTGCAGCGTCCAAAAGCAAGCAAACAAAAACCTGCTAGTAAATTTACATAAGCACGGTCTTCATGTAAGTGCAGGGATAGGGACCCTTCTGATTAATGTATCTACAGACTTCAAGAGAGCTGGGATGTTCCTCCTATGCTTAGTGTCTTCCTCCTTTCCACCTTCCTCTCTCCCTTTATCCTTTGCTGTGGTCTTTGGCTGTGTGGGACAGAATGTATTTGTAGGATAGGATAATCCTTACAGACTCACAGCAATCCTTGGGCTCTTTGCTTTTCCAGCCCCAGGATGAATCACAGAATCACCGAATCGTTGAGGTTGGGAGGGACCTCTCAAGGTCCTCTAGTCCAGACCCCTGCTGAAGCAGGGTCAGCTAGAGCAGGTTGTCCAGGACTGTGTCCAGTCAGGTTTTGAGTATCTCCAGAGATGGAGACTCCACAACCTCTCTGGGCAACCTGAGCCACCCTAGACCCACACTCTTCCTGAGGAAGTGAGGCACAAGTCAGCAGCACATTATCAGTGATATCTAACGAGGAGAGGAAGGAACTACGATCTGTATGTGGGCATGGAGAAAAAGGGAAAAAAAGGCAAAGCCCCTCTAGTCTCAGTGACAAGCTCTGATTTCCTTGCCCATGGGCTGTTATCCAGCCTGCCCCTCCAGAATGGCCAGGGCAAGGACTCCTCCCTGAGAGCTCCCTCCAAGGGCGGGCAGCAAAGCAAGCCAGCGGGAGGCTCTGCTGAGCTCTTTCTCCCTTTTATCAGAGGAGAAGGTGCTCTGAGAGACAGAGCTGGAAAACTGCTAGAGAAGGAAGCAGGACGGACGGTGCACAGGACATGTGGCGATGCTGCTGGTGGCAAAGGCTCCTGAGCCTTTTACACCTGGGATGTGAAGCGGGGCTTATTGCCGGGGACAGCTGCTGTCAAACAGGGAAACCTGGCCCCTCCTGTACAGCTGGGTCAACGTGTGCTCCAGCTCCCTCAGCGTGAGGAGCTGGACCTCGTTCTTGTCGTTCTCAGCAATGACCGCCCAAGTCTTCCTGTGGTTGCTGTCCACCTCGCAGCAGGCACTCGACCAGATGTGGC
Source organism: Balaeniceps rex (assembly GCA_013401315.1). Taxonomy (NCBI): domain Eukaryota; kingdom Metazoa; phylum Chordata; class Aves; order Pelecaniformes; family Balaenicipitidae; genus Balaeniceps; species Balaeniceps rex. The sequence continues at coordinate 128,073 of VYZW01040910.1, read as the reverse complement.
TGGGTTTATTAACTCTCCCCTTGGCAATATAGTTGTTCCCAGGCACAGCGCCCACAACGATGTAGGTGGTCTTACAGCCCTGGTTCCTCCTGATCATTATTTGCTGCTCATAGTTGTTCCAGGCGCCGCCGTTGAGTTTCTCATCCTGGGGCACTATGTTGGTGAGGGTGAAGGTAGCCGTCCTGCTGCTGGAGTCAGGGTGGTGGCTGCTGGGGTTCAAATGGCCGCGGTTCAAACCCGTCAGGTTCTTGTAGTCTTGGAGGATAGCCTGGCTCTTTCTGAGTTGCTCTAAGCTGACGTTGAACTGGTTTAAGAGGGTCCACTCTCTTTCCATAGTCTTGGGATAAGTTGGACCCATCAGCTTGACAGGTAAAGAGGAGGAAAAGGTGTTAGTATCGGGGATGGGAGTAACGGAGCATGTTTCCCTGGAGCAGAAGTCTCCGAGTGCCGAGCACCCATTTTTTTATCATCTCAGTGTATGAAAATGCATGAATCGGAGAGAAATCGTAAAGCTGCCCCTCCCTGACGAACACAAGAGATTAACAAAAAAAAATAAAGCTCAGAATTTGACTGCTTTCGATTTGACTTGTGACCTTTGAAATCCAGCCTGCAGCCTGCAGTGGGAGTGTGGGTAGGTGCATGAGACAATGAGCATTTTCCACTCTCAGGTTTGAAAGGTGACTTTGGTGAGACATCTCCCCTGCCACATCTGCTTCCCTTTCCTCCCTTCTCCACATCCCACATCTGCCCAGGGCTCTCCCCAGTTCCTTCCACCCCCGTTAATCACATCCAACCTTCATCACCTGCACCTAATCACGCTGTCATCAGCCCTGGCCTTTGCTCCACTCAGCCCCATTTCCGCAAGAGCTCTCTCAGTCTCTAGGAAAGGTTTTCATGACTTTTATTAATCCAACCGGTCAACACCCTAGTGTTCTACAAGCTTAGGGAAAACAAGCACACAGATATCCTCTCTGAAGGTTGGGTGTCTTAGGGAGGCCTTGAAGGCGGACAGGATGGGAAGAGGATGAGCAGAAGAGCCATGGAGCCCACAAGACTACCAGGAGGAGATGAGGAGGACTCAGACCCTTCTGCTCTTCTCCTCCTTTGCCCCTCACTCGGGAAGAAGTATGTGTGGTTGCTGCAGGTGCATCACACTCCTGAAACACCAGCGTTTGCCTCTTCTAACCCCGTAGACACGGAGATGTGTAGGGAAACCGATCCTGGAGGTGAGGTTTCCCTGGGAGGGCTATAGTTCATTGTGAAGATGCAGCTTTTTGCTCAGTAAGCAAAAATACCTCAATGCAAGTGGGATCTGCTACCGCAGTGCTAATAACGTGTCTCCGAGCTGCCCTGTGCCAGGGAGCACAGACGTGTTCCTTCTGCAGCATCACTGAAAATATGTTAGAAATTATCAGCCTCTTAAAGGAGCTCATAATCCCCAAAGAGACCTGGGGAACCTAAATACTGAAAAAAGATCTCTGAAGAAAGTTAGCAAAATCACAGATTTCGCAGATGGCCTGGGTCCATGGTCCAGGAGGAAAAGAGAGAAGTTTCTACCCCTTCTAAATATGGAGGCTGCAGAGGTGCAACACCAAATTAATTGCTTGGGTTCCTATGAGTAACAAGTGCAAATGCTTTTTTTATAACTATAACACCTTTCTTTTCATATTTAGGGAAACGTATTTAGCCTTCCTCTGGAACAGGGCATATGGCTTGCTTCTGTGGTTCATTTTCACCTAAATTCCCTACTGCTACTGTGTCCCTAGCAATGACCTGAATTTCCCATTCTTCTGTTCCATAATTTGCTTGGTCTTTTTTACTGAAGGCCTGAAGTTTGTCAGGAGGACGTTTGGGAGGCCTCTGTAGTTTGCAGAGATCTGTGTGTCTGGTGGATCCTTCTGAACCGAGCCTGAGGCAATGGTGATAAGGGGCAACTGCAGGTGGATGGAGATCACGCACTTTTGACTTGACTGATACTGATCTTACTCGCTTTTCACTGTCTGAAATATCACTCAATGAATTTACGGTGTTAATCCAAGCCTCTCATCGCTGAGTGCCTGGACCTGGACTTTTTCACTGGGTCATCTCACCCAATCCTGAGTTTCTCCGCACTTCTCTGATGCCACTTACAAAGCCAAATTGACTCTTAACCGGGAGCAAATAAGCTACGTCAGGGATGCAAAATAGCTCGGGGTGAAGTGGAGATCAGAGCCCGGCACAGCTGGTCCCTCAAATTTAGCTGCTGTTGGATGTCTTTTCCCCATCGCTTGGTCCCCACCACAGCATGGGACAGGGAGGGGGGTCATTTGGCTTAATGTAATGTAAATTAATGTAATATAATTTGACTTAATGTTCCTGTAAGGTCAACGCGGAAAAATGGGTGCCTTTAGGATATGACTCATCTCATCCTCCTGCTGATGTCTCAAATACATCAGAGGAATCGTGTGGTAAAGGTGTTTGAAGTTAGATGAGACGAATCCCATCCAGTGGGTCTGTTTGCATGTGTGTGGGGGTGGGAGGAAAAAGAAGTGTTCGGTTAAATGCTGCATTTCATCTTTCAATGACTGGAGGGTGATGCACTGTAAGAGAGGACACTCACCTGGGGCTCAACCAGCCATGTTTTAGGTCTCGTGCCAGGTCCAGGCTGGTAGAGGTAAGCAGAGTATACGGGAATACGCTTGGTCCTGTCGTACAGGGTGGCGAAGTAATACTTGTTCTTGTAACGCTGGCAGATCCAGGCTGGTCTCTCTGGCTCCAGGGCTTTATTTGGGGGGGTTTCCCGGAAGAAAAACTGAGGGCATGAACTTTCAAAGGATGTCACCACCTCGCTACGTCCCAGCCAGAGGCAGCTCGACCAGATCTGCAGCAGCAGCAGCAACAGCATCGCGGGGAGGATTTCAAGTGAAGGGCTCTTGCTCACCTGGAGGGCAAATGCAGAGAGACACTCAACTTGGAGAAAGCTTATCATGGCCTGGAGCCATGTTTGTGCTGGTGGGACATGGCTGTCAGAGGAGGGGACTATGAGAGACCAAGGAGGGAACAACTTCTGTCCTCCTCGATATGGAAAAATCAACAGGGGAATAAGGGTGGAATCTAAAATGGGTTTTAGGTGCCTAGAGGAGGCAGCAGTGGGAGAATTTAGCCCATCTGAGGAGGGATCCAAACACACCCCATGTCTAATCAGCTCACACAGCAAAGTTTTCTTGGAACTGAGGCATGATGTTGGGACAAGGCCACCTTTTCCAGCCTACCCGTGCTGGCCAAGAGCTCAGCTTTTGCATCGGCACTGGAGAAAAAAGGCTGCAGCAACCCAGGGGCTGGGAGCCCCTATTTCAGAATAGCATCTCGCTCCTTTTGCTCTGAGGACCTCCCCACAGCAGAGGACCTGCAGCTGGGCACATGCTCTGGTCAGACACCTGCAATGCTGAGCTAGGCTTTAGTATCGTGGGGGATTTGGAAGGGAAACAACAGTGATGCTGCGCTTCCTACACATCTCTGGCCCCATCCACGTTCACACAGACATGCAGCTCTTCCATAACTCCTCTGCGCTCGCATCAGGATTAATCTCCCCTGAAGTTAGGTCAGATGTTTAACCCAAAGTGGTCCAGCTTGAGGTCCTGGCTCTCAGGCAACTGACATTGGGAAATGTGTGTCCTGCTGCTCGGCTGGCATTTTCGGGGTGTCCAACCCCAGACAATGAACTTACAGAAAGAGAAGTAGGCCACGCAGATGGTAGCAGCAAGACAAGGGATGGCGTCTCTATACCATTGGCACCCCGGCTGCTGCTGTAGCAGCGCAGATATTGAGGGGCAGCTCTTCCCACGTGTCCTGGTTTCAGCTGAGTTAGAGTTACTTTTCTTCCTAGTAGCTGGCATAGTGCTGTGTTTTGGATTTAGTATGAGAAGAATGCTGATAACACACTGATGTTTTAGTTGTTGCTAAGTAGTGCTTAGGCTAGTCAAAGACTTTCTTTTTCAGCTTCCCATGCTCTGCCAGGGGCACAAGAAGTTGGGAGGGGGCACAGCCCAAGATAGTTGATCCAAATTGACCAAAGGGCTATTCCATACCATATGACGTCATGCTCAGTATATAAACCGAGGGGAGTTGGCCGGGGGGCAGCGATCGCTGCTCGGGGACTGGCTGGGTGTCGGTCGGCGGGTGGTGAGCGGTTGCATCACTTGTTTTCTTTTCCCTGGGTTTTGTTTGTCTCTCTCGTTCTCCTTTTCATTACAATTATTATTATTATTATTATCATTATTATTATTACTATTATTATTATTATTATTATTTTATTTCAATTATTAAACTGTTCTTATCTCAACCCACGGGTTTTCTTACTCTTGCCCTTCCGATTCTCTCCCCCATCCCACCGGGGGGCGGGAGGGTGAGCGAGCGGCTGCGTGGTGCTTGGTTGCCGACTGCGGCTAAACCACGACACCACGTTGCACAGGGTTCCTGCCGACCCACATCTTTAGCTGTGCTGGTTGTTTTTCCTGTACAGTAAAAGGCACTGGTGCCAGAATTTCTATTTCTCGAACAGAAACAGGTCCTATTTTGTCTTTCTCAGGTGTTGACATGATTTTCAGCAGCTGGCAAGATCTTTCTTTTTGGAGAAAGCTGCTGAAAAAGTCCCTATGATGCTGGCAGTGATGCAGGGTGCTTTATCTTCTTCCAGATGCACCGCAGGCTTTGGGGTAGCAGTGATATTCCATTTTCGTTGCTAGACACTCAGCAGAGTGGTTTTAAAATAATTAGCATTTTAAATAAGGCAGGCAGGACAAGCAGCTAAAAGGATTCATGGGAGAGAAAGCTGTCGAGGCCTCTAAAACACAAACCCCACGTTCGGCTGGGGAGATGTCTGAGCTGAGGACTGCTGAGGGCTTGGAAAGTCACCTTGCGCATTTGCCCTTTTCTTATTCGTTTCCCTCACCCTCATGTATTAATTCCCATTGGATTCAGGGTATTGAGCTAGAGATACCCTTGCTCTGACCCAAGACATCTGGGCCGTTATCTCTTTATTAGCGCTGCATCAGGAACGTGGCGACCAGTAAGCTGAAAACTGAGAAGAGCGAACCGCAAGAAGTAATTTATTACGGTACTCTCCAGAGCATGACAGTGTCTGCCCCAGCTCAGGCAGAAAAGTTACTGAAAAGTCCTTCTTTTGCACCACCCCCTCCACAAGCTTAAAATACGTCTAACTAACTTAATTTCAGATATATAGAAACCAACCTACCGTGTGAAAGAGCGGCACACAAATATTTTTATTCACAGAACTCTTCTTGCGGCCCCAAAGTGGTAGAGGACTTTCAAATGCCTCTGCTACGGTCTGAACTGGCTGTGACCTTAGAGTGGTTTATATATGATCTCCAGGAAGGCAGAGTTGTTAGATTCCTCAAACAGGGTTTTAGAGTAACTTTGTCCAGGGGTGGAGCCAGGACCTGGTTTTTTCCAGAGGTCTTTTGCAAGGTCATGGGTGGAGTTACGGTGCTCAATAAGCTCCCCCCCTCCCCCTTATTTAACATTTTGATGTGAATTTTCCAGGTGACTTGGCAACTGAAACTTAATTATGCAAGGTGTTTTATGGCATTTCTGATCACCTTGAATCAAGTCTTCCCTACAACCGTGAGCCAAAATAAGACCTTGAATCTACCCTTTTGCAACACGGCACATGGAAGAGGGTACAAACCCAAGTCCCATCTGCTTGGTGCATGCTGTAATCGACAGGCAGCAATTGATAAGATAAGTGATGTTGCCAGATCAGGTGTAAAGGAGTGCCTGGCTGCACCAGCCACCCTCAGATCAGGAGGGGAGCCTGCACCCAGCATCTTCAGTGCATCTTGTACAACCTTTGTCAGACTCCTGTGCTACAGGCAGGGGCGTTCAGATACAGCCCAATGCCTGGTGCTGGCTCTTAGCTAGCCAAGACCTTGCTGGAGCCTAGGGAATAATTCATCATCAAAGAGATGTCCAAGACAGGCAGGAGAAATTGCAACCATCAAGATGAATAATTAAAAAAAACCAAGACAGAATCTGTTTTCCTGCAATTAGACATCTCAGTTCACCATCAGGCATCTCCTTGTGCAGCTGTTCCCCAGGCTTTCCATGCTGATCGTTTCCCCGAAGCATCCTTGGCCAGGTTCAACATCTGGCTGGGGCAGCAGGTGAGCAGCAGTCACACTGCCACCACTTCAGAGCATCCCACCAGGGTTTGGTGCCTTTTCCAGATGGGTGACACATTCCCAGAGCTGCTGAGAGCTTCAGATCTGATGGGATCTGGGGGATCAGCTTCTGGGAGCGCCACTTCATAGTGGGATAGTTTATTCCCTTTGGCAATAGCATTCCTTCTTTGAGGTTTTGACCTGAAATTCACCAAAAGTGAATTTTTTCCTGGAGCCCACCTCATTTTCTTATTTTTTCAAAGACCATGGATTAGCTCATGTGGTGACAATTTCCAAGCTTCTTCCAGTCTCTTCTCCCTCTAAGTGTCTCTCTCATATTCTCCAGATCTTTACTTTTCTATGCTTGAGTTTCTTTCCCAAGTCATTCCTTCTGTCCTTGTCCTCCCTAATATAAAATGTTAAAGAGCTGCAAAATACAGTGCGTGTATAAACTCTCATTTTCTCCTTGGAGGGGGGATGTTAGAGTTCAGCAACTGCAGCCCACCCTTCGTCTGGTGTATTTATTCTGAAGCTAAGGAAACACTTTAAATATTGCAGTCAATGGTGGGAAAGGAGCAAGGGCTTACCTTGAAGCAGAAGCTCAGAACCAGCAGCGGAACCGTTGCTTCACTCTTCTCCCTGGAGACACGGTCATCTGATCCCTCAAGAGTCGCACTGCAATATCTACCCGGTCATAAATCTGCCCCTTCCCATAAAAAGAGAATTTCACAGAAAAGAGAGGATTTCTATTGTTATTCAGGGAAGATTCGTTCATACCTGCCCAGAAATGTGGTGACAGTTCTTATTTTCTGTTTCCTCAGGATTTCTCCCAAGTTTGCTGACTTGCAACATCACATGTCAGAAGCAGATAACTGTGTCTAGTGATTTCCCTTTCCAGTTCCTCGTTTCGCATGGGGTGTTGCCACTTCTGCTGCAGCACCTACAAGTGTTTCTGTTCCCGGCAGACCATCTCTGGTGGCATTAGACCAACCAGCCTGTCTCTGAGTAGAATCATAGAATCATTAAGGTTGGAAAAGACCTCTAAGATCACCTAGTCCAACCATCGACCCAACACAACCGTGCCTACTAAACCATGTCCCAAAGTGCTACGTCTACACATTTTTTGAACACCTCCAGGGATGGTGACTCCAGCACCTCTCTGGGCAGCCTGTTCCAATACTTGACAACTGTCTCCGTAAAGAAGTTTTCCTAATATCCAATCTAAACCTCCCCTGGCGCAACTTGAGGCCATTGCCTCTCGTCCTATCACTTGCTACTTGGGAGAAGAGACCAACACCCACCTCGCTACACCCTCCTTTCAGGTAGCTGTAGAGGGCGATAAGGTCTCCCCTCAGCCTCCTCTTCTCCAGGCTGAACAACCCCAGGTCCCTCAGCCGCTCCTCACAAGACTTGTGCTCCAGACCCTTCCCCAGCTTCGTTGCCCTTCTCTGGACACGCTCCAGCACCTCAATGTCCTTCTTGGAGTGAGGGGCCCAAAACTGAACACAGCACTCGAGGTGCGGCCTCACCAGTGCCCAGTACAGGGGAAGGATGACTGCCCTGGTCCTGCTGGCCACACTATTTCTGATACAAGCCAGGATGCCGTTGGCCTGAATACACACAGACGTTCATAGTCTTCTCTTCTCCAGCCTCTCAGAACATGATTAATACGGTCAGGCTACATATTTTCCCTTGCCTCATTGTAAAGGCTTTGTAACAGCACTTATTAATGTCATCCTAAGGATCCTGGGGGCACACCTCGGTCTCTGCTTGCTGCTTTACAGCCACCACTGAGCCCGTGTTCAAATCGGATCCCAATCTGCCCAGAAAGGAGGCTTGGTGGAGACAGGGTTTCTCCCCTTAGGGGTGGATAAAAGGGATTTGGGGGGATGGATACAGAGATCAAGGTTTGGTAGGCTGTGCTCTCCCGACCTCAGAGGGAACAAAAAGGGTTGGCTCCTATGGTCTCTCTAAGGACAGCTGGAGGAAAGATGCTGGTTTTCTACATTATTAGTGGGGTGGACATGGGACTACAGATTGTTAATGATTATGACCAAGAATCACCAGAAATGGGTATGACAAAAGTCAGGGACTCTAAGAATGGTCCCTTGTCCTGAGCTGCACATTGGAGCAGACTTAAAGGGGTCTGGCAATATTTTATACAAATTTTGATTAAAAGCTGCAGGGAGCATGACTATTTTATCTTGAGTTTTTCATCTCTATTCAGACCCCTAGTCCCCAGGCCACATGCTGTGTGTCTTACCCTGTGTATCTCTGAACCCCAAGGGTTCAGTTTCTCTGATCTAGCAAATGCTCCCTCCTGTAGCCCAGTCAAAGCATCAATGGGAACCAGTTCTTCGCACTGGATTTCACTCCTTGAGCTCTGTCCTTGCCCTCCGGGTCTGATCCTGCTACATTTTGTCAGTGCAAGAGCTTGGCTGTTGGAAGCATGTCTCGAGGTACTGGAGCAAGGGGATACTAGGATTCTAGTTTAAGACAGCATTTGATGGACATTTCTGAAGAAGAATAGCAAGATGCTGAGCTTGATGTCCAGGAAATCCTTGTTGGTTCTCTGTTTTTAACACAGTACAGTATCAGGTCATGGTTGTAATGCTGCTGCTCACAAGAAGTCATTATATAGAGAGAAAGGAAGAGGACAAGCAGTCAACACCAAGTTTCTTCTTTCTTCAAAATGGACTTAAAATATCCACAGTGGAAGAGTAAGCAGGCAAAGCAGCTACCAGCTTAGGTAACACAATCAATACCCAGCTGCGATATCAAAAACGCAATGGAAACATAGTTCAAGATTTCAAAAGGCCTGATGGTGAACTCCCACGCCGAGCAAATTGCAGCAAGCCGGCCTTGGATGGCAAAAAGTTTTTCCATGTAACTGACATCAACAAAGCTCACCTGGGTTAACTCTTACAGTGGACCAGTGAAACCGTTTAAAATCCTTCTGTGGGCACTCTTCTTTTGGAAGTGGAGGAAAATGAGTCCAGGGTAGTTGTGAATGAATGAGTAGTGGGAATGAAACCACACTCTTCCGCTTGTCCACAGTTTTAATTAATCTGGGCAAACTTTCCTGAGTGTATCAAAAAAATGCGCTGTGTCTGAAATATAGATAACGGTCCAGGAATACGGTAACAATGAGTTGGCTGTTAGAACCAGAAATAACCAGAAGAAGCCATGAACCTCTCGTCCTGCTCCTGAGCTCTACGAGGTCATGCTTTTGCATTTCACTGTTTTTTATAAAAATTGTGCTCTGATGCTTATTAACTGGCACTATTCTGCCTTTCATGTCAGTGTAGGCAGTGCCTACATGTTGTCCAGAGCTCTGCACTTTCTGGATTGAGAAGTCATGTGATGATTGATGTTGAATGAGCTCTCCTGCAGGCCAGCTCCCATGTGGTCTGTCCTGTAAGACAAACCTCCATTTCTTCAACTTGTAAAGGTCAGAGATGGAAAAATCCTATTGGAACCTCCAGTCTTGTCCCAGTTGGGAGCCCAGAGGTTCGTAGATTAAGTACTTCCAATAATTTTTCCATTTCATGGTTAAAAGAAACAGGACTTGCAGGATTTTTCTAGGGAAGGTGTATCGAAGTCCAGATCTGACCTCTCCACGAGGATGTGGTCCTGATATCTACCTCAGTTTGCTTTCTATCAGATGCTAAAGACAGCAGTCCAACCTCCTGCTCAAAGCAGGGCAAGCTGTGAGGTAGCTCTTCAAATGTAGGGAAATGCAAATACTGCTTGTGACCGCAGTGCAAGAAAAAAGGGATTTTGAACCAGTAGTGTCAGAGGAGGGCACTATTTCTGCTGCAGAAGAAGAGGTGCCACCAAAGCCTTTTCTTGAGTCTTCAGTCCCCATGGAAGAAGAAAATGAATAGCAAAGGAGATGCTAAGTAGATTGAGCAGTGCAGGTCTTCAGGAATGAGTAAATCACAGCAGCAGAAGCCAAACGGGCATGAGAAAACAAAATGTAAGGAAGAGAAACACCGTTTGGATGTGTGAATCAAGGAGATGTATGCTCTTCTGGACTGTTCTTAGAGAGCAGCAAAGATTATGGTATCCCATGGCCACAGGCAGGACGTGAAGATGTCCGGATGCTGGGCATGCCACCGTCTTTGACCTGTGTGTCACCTCTGGTTTTGGGAGTCCTGCCGATGTGAGCGAGGACAGAGAGGGAGTGTAGACACCTCAAGGCCAGGGCACCCTTTTGCAACAACCAGGATGCTGAGACGCACACATCTCACCCTACCGCTATGCCAAGTATGTTCACCCTTGCCAGGTGCTCGAACGAGCGTGAGCTTCAAGTGATGGTTAAAAAACTGACCCAGATCAGACCGAAGATTTGAGGTGCCCAGAAGAGGCAGCAGCTGCTTCTTCTGTCCTTCCCCAGTGTCCCAGAAGCGGTTTCAAAGCAGCTCTGCCGTGCAGCTCTCTCTTAAGGAACGTGGCCCATCTCCCGTGCAAACAACACAAACCTTGTCCAGGGCCATGTAAAAAGTATCACATTTATGGAGAAAATGCGGGGAAAAGGTAAGGATGTAAAAGATTTACTAGGTTGCCTAATCCCTCCAAGGAGAGCAGGTGTATATTATCTGTTTTAAACTATTTACCTCGAGCTGTTCTTCCACGCAACATGCCAAATGCTGGCTTATGGCAATCCTTGCATTTTGGAGAGAAATGTGTTCAACCCATCCTTTCCCCATAAGGAACAACAGTGGTTTTAACATAGTACAGCGCAGCTGAAAAATTTGGCACGTGATTTGGGTGACTTCAGTTATATTAACTCCACCAGACTGAGTGCCACGGTCCCTGTGCATGCAGAGCAGGTAACACTTGGGTGACAGTGGGGTCTCCTCCTTGTCACCGATGAAGCATCGCCCTGCTACAGATGCCTGCACCAGCCAAGTGCGCTTGGGTTGCCTGTGGTTACTTTCACTCTTTCAGTTTCGTTCAGCTTTGGAGACCAAAAATCAGTCCGTTATTTTCACTTTCTGATTCTCATGCAGCAGCACAGAGTGCGCTGGGGAGGATTAGGCAATAACCGAAACCCCTCGTCACAGATGAACGCCGGTACTTCTGTGGGTTGGGTGTTGATGGATGAAGAGACGGCAGCAAGGGAAAAGCAGGATATTCGCCTGGGAGCAGAGGTAAAATGTGGACACGGCAAAACCAATGATGTAATATTAATGGAAAAGAGCTCTGTGTTTGTACCTATGACACATGGAAATCTTAAAATAATCTTATATAAAAATCTTACAAAGGAAGAAATAATAAGAGATGCCCATCCCCAAGATCTCTCTATATGGGATTCATTCATCCTAACTCAGGCATTTGAAAAAGAGATTTCCAAACCTGGCCTTTATAGTCAATGGAGAGAAAAAGGTGTCTCCAGAGATGAGTTCATGTTAGCCCAAGTTAAGCAAATGTAAAATGTAAAGCTGTAAAATAGTTCAAATTAAAGTGTTTATTTCTGTGTTGAGTATAAAGGCAGTCAAAGCTGATAGCTCGGTCACAGATGTCTGAGTTTTAGATATGTAAAAGCCTTGCACAATAAATCCACCCCCTCTCGTGGTGACTCTGGTTTTGGGGTACATCTGAAAAGCATCGCAGGCCAAGTCACACCATCACTGGGGTCACGTCTCCAGGTTTCGAAGCAGCTCTTTCCCACGTACCCAGGAAGAAGCTGGGTTCTTGCACTGTGGTATGAAAATCAGCAGAGAACTTCTGCGTCTCAACACCTTTCGTGGACTAGAAGTGGTTGCAGATGCAGTCTAGGTTATGTCAGACAGATGGGTTTCCCCACAGAAAAAAAAATTGTTTGTTCGAAGTTCAAGAAACTCAACCCCATGACTCAGGGTGGGGAGGGCTGGCTTCTTGCTGGTTTTATGGTGCTGCACTAAAAAAGGCAAGTGTTGAATCGATGGGGAAATCCTGCCAGTGAGGTCGGGGCTGGGCAGTCAGGGGTGGAGGAGGTGTATGCTCACGAGAGGAAAAGGAGGGACCACGCACATTTGGGTCAGTAAGCATGGATCGCTCCTGACCAGATCTTCCCAGCAATGCCTCCTCACGTGGCCTGGACCATGAAAGATTAGCACCAAAGAGGAGGTCTAGACAGATCTGGGATCTGTCCTTTTGCCTTTTCTAGGGCTTATGAGACCCCTTTCTTCCATCCCTCCAGTTTGCTTCTCCCTCAAAGGGCTCCCTCGTTCAACTTAGCAGCACGGTGACTTTGCTGCTGTGCCCGAAATAGTCAACCCCAGCCTTCAGCACAGCCTGTCAAGGCGATTCGGTGAGCAAATGCGCTTTCCCTGCGAGCTTGGAGCACGTCCCATTCCCCCTCCTCCAGGCTTTGCTCGCCTTTATGGGCAGCAGGTCACTCACCTCCAGCAAGGCGCAAACTTTATCCGGAGAAAACCAGCAGCACCAAGGTGATGCACTGCTCCAGCTGGCTGCTGGTCTCGTTGACAGCAAGGGAAATCAAAGGGTAGTAGGTTGGACTGGAAAGTATCTCACACCCTGCAGTCCCCATCCCTGGAGGTATTTAAAAGACGGGTAGACAAGGCGCTTAGGGACATGGTTTAGTAGTGGCCAGGTACGGTTGGACTCGATGATCTTAAAGGTCTTTTCCAACCAAATGATTCTGTGATTCTATGATTCTAGGTAAAAATGAAGTCCCAAGACATTAAAGCAACTCTGGAGCCTGAATCTGTGGGATTTCCTTCCTTCCACCGCACAGTGATAAAAGCACACTTCTTCATAAGCTAGAGCAACACTCACGACTGCGCTTTGATTTCAGGAACAGGCTGGTCTGTATGGAAACTAATCCATGCTGTGGTTTCATACAGATATATTTTTAAGAGGACAAAATATCCTTACTTATTAATACAACCTGTTTATTAAGACTCCTTTGATTTCTCTTCCTGGAAGATGTGTGTATATTAGGGCCAGGATTTCACCATGTACGTGGACTCCCAAATCCTGTTGAGACTTGGCTGGCTTGGAGCTGCTCTGAGATATGCTACCAAGGTGCTCAGAGGCACGGGGCACACGTCTTAGGAAAATAGGTTGAGGGATTGAGGCTTGTTGAACCTGGCAAAGGGGAGGCTGAAGGGTAGCCCAATAGCTGCCTACAGCTCCTCGGAAGGGCAAAGATAATGAAGTCAAGCTCTTTGTGGTAGAGCCAGGTACTATAACCAAGGGCAGCAGCCACAGGCTGTGGCTTGGGAGGTGCAGGTTGGACAGCAGGATAAAAAATGTCTCCAGGCGGGTAGTGCAGCACTGCAACAGGTTGTTGGGAAATGACAAATGATGAATTGTGGAGGTGACTCAAAGCTTACCTGGATGAAAGCACGGCTAAGCCAGTCTAGAGCTGACAGTGCTTCCGCTTCAAGCAGGAGGTTGAATTAGAGTCCTTCAGCTGATGTTGCCAACCAACATTTCTATGAACCTATGGTAGATGCACCTCCCATCTTCTCCCCCCGCTGCCCTGCCCCAGCACACTCAGATATTGTCTGGAAAATTATAACAAGGCAGTAGATGGCCAAACTCCCCGTTCCTGAGAGTTTTACATTAAAGTCTTTCCACAGTCCAAAGCTACAAAAAACCCACCACGTACCTCAGTGAGCCCAGAGGAGGGCACGTTTCCAGATTCCTGGTTCAGAATCCGCTGGGGGACAGACACCAACCAGATGAGACCCCATCAGCTCATCTCCCCCGACAAGGAGAGGCTGATGATATCCAACGGTCTCTGCACAAGCCCAGTTCTTCTGCTAGCCATGCAAAAATCACTCCACTGTGAGAACTGCGCTTCAACCACTCGGGAGCCCCAGGTTAGCCCTCTCTGCGATAAACACAGGCTGTGTTACTGCACATTAATTATGCTGAGGGTAATTAGTAGCAGTTACGTCAACACGAAGATTTCCAGTTAGGCTGCTGGCTCACTCTATATGGAAATTAGGTTGTTGACTGTGAGCAGAAATATGTCAGACCAAACTCCAGAGGAAAAGCCTCGTTGCTAATTAGGAAGAGCAGCCCCTTTGCACAGGGGTTGTGCCTTGGGCTGTCTCTGCTGGACATGGTGTCCCTTGAAGCCCATGGATGTGGCATGGCAGGAAGAGCCAGCTGTCCACGGTGGGCAACCCTGAGCTTCACTTCACCTCTGAAGACATCAACTCTGGTCGTTCAGTGCTCACTGCCTCTAGCCAGAAGAGATGTGATAATGCTGCATCGTAGGAGGGTGGCAGATCCTGCCGATACACAGGCATCATTTTCTGTTAAGAGACAGAAGTTGTGATTTAAGAGAAAGCCCTCGGAGATGCTGAAGCTGCCAGGAGAGACCTTATTCCTGTTAAGTATAATCTTAACTATGTCGTTTGCCGTTTCATGTATTTGTGACTTTCTCGCAATTACTGAAAAATCCAGACTTCTAAGTAAACAGATCCTTCACTCATAAATCTTGCTCAGTGCTCACGCTCATTGATTCCTAAACGTATTTGTGATAGAAGGATTCAGACGTAACACTTAGCTTATGGGAAGGTGATAAAACCACTGGGTATTAAGTGCTAAAATGCCATTAGGAGGTTGATCTTAGGAGTTCATTCATCAAACTTAATAAGTTTAAGGTAGGATCTGTGTTTAAGAGAGCATGAGCAAACAGCCTGCTCTTCCCAACTGCAAGGTGATGGTTTTTCTTACAGTGGGCAAGGAGCACGAGCCAACCACTTAAGTTGAGTGCATATGGTGGGAGGTCAGCGTGAAACCCTTTGCATTTTGAGTGCCCGAGACATAAGATGTTAATGTTTTCCAAGTGCATTTCAAGGATGTATATGTTAAAGACTGTGACTAAATCTAAAATCAACAAAATCTGCTCTCTACTACCTGCTACTTAAAATATGCATCTGGAATATAAGCTGAGGACCAGTGGGAACAGAGAGACAGCGCTCAGACACAGAGGCCCGCGACTGCATCACGATGTGTGGGTGAAGAAAGTAGCCAGGACTCAAATCCTGGCCAGGAACATTTCCTAATTAAGCTGTATTCACAAGAAACTGGCCCTTGAAGACAAACAATTGCAATAACCCCCTCCCAGCTCACCCCATCAAAATGACTCAGACTCCCAGATTTGCTTCTGGAGCTCCGTGGATGGCTAAGCAGGATTCACCATGTTGAAGAGCTAGTTCTCAGCACTCCCTTTGGAGTCAATAAAAGATGAATACAGGTTTCCAGGGCACAGTTCACACCAGGCAGATGAAGTGAATTATACTATAAAAGTGCTTATTTCTCTCTGATGTCTGTAAGGGATCCCAGGGTGACAAGCTCTGATTTACACCTCTAAGATTACACGAGATGAGTCCCACTTTATGTTACCATCTCTATATACGTGATGTCTGTTTTATATTACTTACTCAGCCAAAGCATAACATAAAAATACAAAAGCTATCCTTTTCCAAAGCCCTTTGCTTATGGCCAGACCTTTGATGCAAACAGCCCCTCCTCATTCGTTCTCATGACCTTGGCATGTCAATCCAGCAGGAATTTCAGGGGTGTTTCGTAACGCTCTAGGAGGACCTGCTGCACTCGCAGCAGCTTTCCTGTGCAGCAAGATGCTCTCTTGAGAGCACAACAGAAAAATAATCAGTGTAGCAAGGAATAGGAGGGAAGGATGCACTTCATGCAATTCAGTCTTCATGTTCTTAGATCCAGTTGTTTGATGTGGTTGGGGAAGCCAACAGAGGGTGAGGACCAGAGATTTTTTTTTCTTACTTCTTGGCAGGGTTGGCTGGGTTTAGAGTAGTGCTCTGTGTGTTACTCAAGCCCAAAATAGCTGTTAGCACCAGAAAAATCACCTAGCGTGAAGATGAGCTCATGCTAAACTAGCTATGGGCTAGATGCAAATTTGGGGTGCTTGAGAAGTGAAGTCAAAAGCTGTTTGTGCAGGTGACTTGCTCTGAGTCAGACCTCCTGCTAGACCAAGAGCTAGCTCATGGATGCAATAGAGCAAGTCAAAAGTCATCTTCTGCCTGCTCTAGGCTGACTCTTCCCCTCGTGATGCAGCCTTACCCTGTAACGCTCCCCCTTCAGCCCAAACAGATGACCTCAGAGGGCTGAGCACAATCCAAGAGGACCTTCCTTTGTGGCTTAGTTCTCTGCTGGAGATACCTCTTCGTGGAACATGGCCATTGCCAATAGGACGCATGAGAAAATCCTGAGTTTCGACGCTACGGATGCAGAATTCAATGCTTTTTTTCACTATAAGCATGCGGAGAACAAGTTTACTATAAAAATATACCTGTGTCCATAATAAGCAAGTGGGGAAATTTGAAATGGGTATTTCCAGGAGTATGTCAACAAGATACGGTGAGTCACGAACTGTGGTAAGCTAAACTCAGCATTTCCTTTGTTTTGTGGGTTTCTGCACCGACATGGTTTTGAAAGTGTTGTATACGGGCAGCATCTGTCTTTCCAAGTAGGGGAGAAAGGAATGGGAACACGGAGGGCTGACGGGTCTGCAGGTCCAACTCGAGCGGGGTGAGAAAATGAGCCATAACAACAGGCAAATTCTTCAGTGATGAACAAAGATTTTCCTCAAACAGAAGCAGACAGGAACCCAGCAGGGAAACGCAGAAACCTGCACGCAGCCAGCTCAGACCTCACCTCAGCTGGCTCTTCGATGCCTTTCCTAAGATGAAGGCGCTTCCCTAGAACACAAAGTTCACAGCAAGGACCGACTGCCAGGACCCATCTCTCAGCTGGGGATATTTGCTGGGGCAGAGAAGGTAGCTGATGAGGTTAGAGGAGCGTTGGGCAGCAGCAGCCTTGTGTCTACGCAAGCTGCAACAGCAGTTGACTTGCAGTCCACCATATGGGTCTAACCAGAGGCTGTTTTGCTCTTGAAAAGCGAAAGCAGAAGTACCAGCTGACACCAGCAAGGAAACCAGCCCAGCAAAACTGTTTTACAGGAGATGCATTTGAAATCCAGACTGGCTGATAAGAGGTGGATCCTATTGGTAATAAATCTTTGGAGGTTTTTTTAGGTGTTTCTGCATGTTTAATCTTTGGGGTTGCACCACACCTGGTTGCCCTCACTGGATCTCTAGGTTGCCTTGGTAGAAAAAGTCAGGTTCACCAGTTCTGAGCATAGACTGTTGTGCCTGGGCAAAGCAAGAGCAAATGCCACCAGCGGCATTTGGGAGTGGGGAACCCTAAACCAGAAGCACACCAGCCTCATGGTGGAGGTACTGGATGCGAAGTGGTGGGCTTGCTCAAACTGTCCAATGTCAACCCTTGGAGACACCATAAAACTCAGGATGGAGTCAACCTTGAGTAGCCTGATCCAGCACTGATGTTAGATCTGCCACAAGCAGAAGTTTGGACTCTCCAGAGCTCCCTTCCAACCTCAATCTTTCCATGATGATCTTTTTGTCCTTGCCTGGGCTTCACAAGATGTTAAGTGTAGCTTCAGCAGGAGCCGAAGCCATGTCTCTCATGCTCAGTGTGTGGATGCTGACCCCATGCGGGCAGTGAATGAGGAGATTGACCTGGAATTTGCCACCTCCATCTCTTTTTTTTCTCACTTTAACGCCTGTATCTGCAAAAGCTAGAAGTCTCTGTTGAAAAAACCACCTTCCTATGGTTACAGCACCCAAAAAAGCTGGGGGGGGAAGGAGTCAGCGTGGAGTCAAGTCCAACATCAAATGTCAAAAGGCAAGTCTTTATAAAACCATGGGCATTATGAAACAGATCTGGAGAGTTATTCAAAATAAGACCAAAATACAGGTCAATGCGGGTAAGGCTGGAGCAATAGGAAGGTAGAAAATACCAGGTTTAGAGCTTGGTTTCTATGGCCTGGTTCTTGTTTTTAAGTCAGCCGCAGACCTAAATCACAGAAATCAGCACAAAACGCATTGGCTGATACTTTTCAGTGGTAAGAAAAGTTTCTGATAAATGCGGAGCTGTTACCATCAGCCCCAACACGGTGTCCTGGGAGGTTTGCTACAGGAAACACAACGCTGAGAACGTGACTCTCTTTTTGTACCACTCTCACACTGGATATTCCCGTGGACACTGATGGATGCTTTATTTGGAAAGCACTTTGGGGTTAGTGGCACAAAATTGCCATTAAAATCCATGCATTTATTTAATATAAACCTTTCAAGACATAATTCTTCTGCAGCATTAAAACAGGTAACACCCCTCTTTATTGTAACCTAGGGCAACTGCTCAGCCAGATTATTCCATTACAGAGCTGATCTCTCCTAAAGATCACAGGTGCCCTCCAGCTATTTGGGTATTATTTGTCAGTGCTTATAACATGAAGTCTTCTGCTCATCCGAGATTCTTTCTCTGCGTGTCATGCTATATATTGAACTTTAATTTTTGCTCTTGGAAATCACTCAAACGTTCAGAAGAGAAAATAGAGGAATGGACTTAAAGATATTATTTACTCTCAAACTACTCCTTCGTGCTCCAAATTATTTTCATTTAGCATCCATTCAGGCAGCTCATCTAGGTAGCCTTTAAAAGGCTGCATGTTATTTATTCTCAGTCATCCAAACAAATTGGCCTGCAGGAACAATCTGTCCCTGAAGATAAGTAAATAACATTTACTAATGGCAGGTAAAAACTCATAGCTTTATTGGTTTCTCTACCAGTCATGGACTGACTTTCTAGTAGAAGATGAATTTCAGTGCAAGTTACAAACATTGCAATTAATATTTTTTTATTTCATTATGGCAATTAATTGCAATAAGGTTAGATAACATTGATAAGCTGGAAAAAAAACAAACAAACAACAGTATGGGGAATTTCTTTATCTACCTTCTGCCCAGTGATGTTCAAGGGCAAAACACACACAGACCCAAGGTATTAAAAAGTCTTTTTTGTTTCCTGACTATGTTGTTTGAACAAAACCCATCCTGAAAGTCCCACCTTCCTAGCCCAAAAGCTGTCAGGCTCTAAGCAATCTACATCAGCAAACATACACAAGGCAACTAGGTTTTACTTTCAAAAAAACCAACTATTTTTAAGACGTGCATTTCACTTCATCCCATCCAGGGCACTCCGCAGACGTCACACGGGAGAAGGAAAACAGCCTGCCCACGGCACCGCTCTCTGCCTGGCACCGAGACATCTCGCTGGGGAAGGGGCTTTCCCTGGGAGCCACCATCTCTCTGCGCTGCTTTGCAAATGGGAAAGCAGAGCCGGGACATTTTTCAGTGTTATTTTTTTTTTTAGGAGAAGCAAAGCTGCCCTGTTCACTGTCAGCAAGCCCGATACAGGAAAGGGGGTTGTGTGCAGCGTGTGCTAGATAGCATTCAGCTATGGCGCGTAGGAAGTGGTGCGACGCTTCCACGTACGCAGCAGTTACTGATACCGCAGCACCTTGGTTTCGGCTGGGGACCGACACGAGCGCAGCAAGCCTGCTGTCTTGGATCCTTACCCCAAAGCAGAAAAGCTCTTTATCTTTGAACCGTGCTACCCAAGTCAGCAAGAGCTGAATCGCAACTGGGTTTCGCTGGCAAAACACAATGGTGTTCGCTTAACTTGCAAACGCAGGGGAAATTCTTTATGAGAAATGTCAGACCTGGTCCTCCTTTGACTTGTCTCTGCTGTTATGAAAAACAGCCCGCCGGCTGCAGGAACAGGAGCCAGGATTTGCTGAGCTCTGATCTCAGCTTTGACAAGGACTTGCCGAAGGACCACTGCAAACTCCTAAATCCTCTGCCTCAGCCTCCCTACCTCGATATGACCAACATAAAACACTCGGGAGCTTGTGAGTGTCCCAAACGGCACAGCAGACGGACCTGGAAAGGACATTTAGTTCATCACCAGCCTCCAGAAAGGTTCAATCCAGAGTACACCACTCCTGGCAGCTGCCTGTCCCATCTACTCACAAAAACTCACTTATTGTAGACTCCACCACATGCCTGGGCAATGCCTGCCTACCTGCATTACCTAACGGCATTGGCTGCCCTTGCTGCTGGATTTTTTTTTTTTTTCCCTATTGTAAATCCTAAATGCGTTTGTTGCTGAAATTGCTGTTAATGTTCAGTGCATCAGCACTTCAAAGAGGAGGCAGTCAGCCTTCCTCTACTACAAGCTGCGATTCAGGACAGCTCCACAATTTCATAATTGAAAGGATTTTTTTTTACATGAG
Organism: Balaeniceps rex; assembly: GCA_013401315.1. Taxonomy (NCBI): domain Eukaryota; kingdom Metazoa; phylum Chordata; class Aves; order Pelecaniformes; family Balaenicipitidae; genus Balaeniceps; species Balaeniceps rex. Next base: position 107,751 of record VYZW01040910.1, on the reverse strand, counting down.
ACAGGCAACAGGGGAAATAACACACAAATTCACTCTTTATTTTAGGTCCCAAAATCTGCTCTTTCCCTTCTTGAATGATTTTATGAATAACCATTATTCTTGCTCTTTAAAAGTGTCTGTTTTGGAGGAGTTTTGAGACTTAGATTTGCAAACGCAGCTGAACATAAGTGGGCCTGTGTGCTTGACTTGTTTCTCAATTTAAAATAAACGATAATGAGATCTCAAGCACAAAGTTCTCTAAAGTGAAGGAAAGAAGCATCATTATAGGTACGGTAAATCTCAAGGTCTGTGTTGACCTCAGCCTCAGGAGGTGGCATACAGAAAGTAGAAACTAGGTCAGCTTCAGAAAGATGAGCCTCCTCGTGTTGAGCGTGCTGGGGCTAAATCAGAAAGGCCAAAACATAACACAAAACTGATCTGGGGCCATGGAAAATCCCTTCTTAGGTGTTCTGACCATCATAATATGACCAGGAGGAACTTTGATCTGCTGCTCAGCGCAGAGGGTAGGTTATTGACGGGTGACACCTACAAAGCTGAAAGTACCCAGAAGCAGCAGATACCTTCAACTTGCCTGGGTCTCAGGGACTCTTCTGAGATACTTAAAAATAGCCACTAGAAGTCGACTTGGGGAACTTGAGCAGGGTGAGAAGATGCTTTCAGATTAAGAAAGGGAAGAAGTCATGCTTGTCTTTAAAAAAAAGGATTGGGAGGAAAAAACAGATCCTGGAACCTATAGACCAGGAGGATGAACTTTACTTCATTCTGGAATGACTGCTGAGACCAACTTTCTGCAAGCACCTGGAAAGTAACAGGAGAGAGGGGTTTGTCAAAACCAGGTTTTCTCAAACCAGTCTGATTTTCTCTTGTGACCTGGTAACAGAGCTTGTGGGTAAGGAAAAGGCAGATGATTTCATACTGCTTCTCTTTACAGAGACTTTGGATGATTTTTCCCATTATTTGAGAGACGGAGGCTGATGTAGTGCATTGGGATATATGTGGGAAGTGCTGGAGAGTGCTGCCAGTGAGCTGCCTTCAATGGTCCACACCAGAGTGGAAGAACATAGCCACGGGTTTTCACAAAGTCTGTCTGAGGTCCTGTTCAACGTCTTCGTTGGTAGCTCAGCTGATGGAGGAGACTGTATCCTTATTAAATTCACAGACTGTTCCAAGTAGGAAAGGAGTCTAAGGACAGGGGGACAATCTCTTTAGCAAGGCCTGTGGTGACAGGACAAGGAGGGGAGATTTAGGCTGGATAGAAGGAAGAAATTTTTTACCCTGAGGGTGGTGAAGCAGTGGCACAGGTTGCCCAGAGAGGCGGTGGAGGCCCCATCCCTGGAAACATTCCAGGTCAGGTTGGACGGGGCTGTGAGCAACCTGATGTGGTTAAAGATGTCCCTGCTCAGTGCAGGGGGGTTGGACTGGATGACCTCTAAAGGTCCCTTCCAACCCAAAGCATTCTATGATTCTGTGATTCTATGATTCTATCATTCTATGACATGGGGGAGTGGGACTATTATTCAAAGTGATCAAAACAAATTAGAGAAATATTCTGGGGGAAAAAAACCACCTTGAAATTCATATGCATGGTAGGAAAGCCTTCAAGACATATCATGTAATTGTTCCACTTCATCCTGCACCGCTATCCTCACCCCACACCCACAATTAGAGTTAACAAAGATCTGAGAAGTGAAATGGATCTGACAGAGACAGAGGTACCGTGGGGTCAGACCAGCCTGGGCAGCCGTTGGAGGGCAGAGCACAAGACCGGTATTGTAGATATCAGCGCTAATCTGAAAGTTATGATGCCTAAAGCTGTTGGTATCTGGCGGTGATGTGACGCTGGCCGTGATGTGACGCTGGCCGTGATGGTGGTGAATTCTATAGTCCACCATGGACCAGTACGCAATGGCATCGTGATATGACATTTTGGCATGAGCTTCCTCAAAGATTCAAATGCCATCCCCAACAGTAAGGCCCCAGCTAGAGTGGCAGACCGAGTTTTGGGCAGCTCACGTCAATAAAATGAGTCAGCCAGGAGGAATCCAGGAATGAGAGATCTCTGTTCTGAAAAACACAACTTGTGATGAAAAACTGAAAAAATATATTACTTTTTAAAAGGAGACTCCGGGGGGCTGGGCAGCAGCTTTCAGGTACGCACATGGTTTCTGCTCTCCTTGCCCATGTGGGATGAGACAACCATGGATTAAACTAAGCAAGACTCAGTGCAGTTTGGATTAGACATCAGGAAGGTTTCTCTAACTTTCCGGGTACTGGAACAGGCTCTCTGGGAAGGTAGCGGGGTCTCCATTATGGGACATCCTTCAAGTAAACCACAAGCATAATTACTTCTGGGGTTTGGTTGGGAAACGCATGGGATGACCTCTGAGGTCAGCTGCATGTCTTCATTTCTAATCTTACGACTGTGCTTGAGTTCACTGTTGATTTACTGTGTGCCTGAGATCAGTTATTTGGAGATGTTTTCCTCCCACCACTAAGTCATAAAACCGAACTCAGTTACCTTGGAAATCAGTAACTATTGAAAATGTGCCCTGAAGGTGTGAAAGACTCCACAACTGCCTGACTGAAGAACATCTGATATGCTTCTGACCAACATCCTTCCAAAATGTTAAAAAGGGCACAATTAATCCCTGCCAGTTTCTTTCAGCTTAATGTCTTTGCAGCTGCCAACGTGTCCCTGGAGATTTGGTCTTCAGATGAGGGAAATGAAGACAAGTCTTCCCTGAAGTCCTTCAGCTTGGTTGCATCTCTCCCGACAGCAGTGATGACATTTTTTGCTGTCCCTGCGCCCTCTGGGGAACGCTCAGCAGCGAAGGACAGTTATGAGTCAGAGCTCCTTTCTACTTTCATTTTACCCAATCTCTTAACTGTCTGGATCTGCCAGAGACACCCGTCCCTGGTGCCGCTTTCATATCTCTTTTCTTTGAAAACGAAAGACTGTAGACCACGGTGGGTGAGTAAGACCATTTGCGGGTAGGTGCCTCCTGTTAAAGTCCTCCTTTTCAATCACCAATTCAAGTGTCATCAAAATTTGATTAGGACACCGAAAAAAGATGTACCCATAACTGGAGGTAGCAGAGGTCTCAGCTGGAGACAGTTTCTGGGAAAACTATCCTGCAGTGGGTTCCTCTTGTTGCAGCAGAGGGCAAGAGGAAAATAAACGGGATCTAACGAAAGGGGGCCGGCCATTTTTAGGCAGCTGTCAGCAGTCAAACCACCTAATTCAGTAGCTCTGTGTTGAAGTGGCAACACTTACAGCGACCCTGAAAAGCAAGCCACAATCCAAGAGCCAAACTTCTTGTATTTTCCTGACCATCACAAGGCAGGAGGTACCTGGGGGACTTTAGGCCCTAGGATGTGGGAATCTGGGCACTTGTGTCATCTGTACCTGAGCCCGGCTCAGCATCCCTCAGTGACATGCCCTGAGTGGTACTAGAGAGGAGCAGAGGAAGAGAGTCTCCATCTTCATCTTCATCTGAGGTTGAGGCTCTGCAGAAGGCCTGGGAGCCACAGGAGCAACATGAGACACAAACCTTCATCTGTCTATAAACTCTCTCCTGGTCCCCATCCAGCCTTTTCTTCTTCCCTTTGAATCTTCTTATTCTGCCTCTCTTCTCCTCCTGGCTCCCCTGGACCTCACAGCGCTGTCCTCCTCCCTTCCTCCATCCCTGCCCCAGTCCCCTACAACCGTGGCTTCAGTTTCACTATCTTTAACCTCACCACATGCTTACTCATATATTAGATATACTATTAATATAAATACATTTATTCATATATCATATATCTATCTATAGCAGAGACTATAGAGATGCTTCTACATGATATGTATTCATCAGCTACATGATAGGCAGAGAGCTGTGACTTAATCAAACCGATCATCTGCAGTTTCAGAAAGTTCAAAAACATCATTAGCCGCACGGTATTTATTCTCCTGGTACTTGCGGTCCTGTCTGCTCTCACCTCTTCCTTGCGTCAACAGCAATTTTTCAAGTACTAGATCCCCTGCTTCCTACCAGGCTTAGCTTTGTACTGTAAGATGGAAAGAAATGAATGCTCTTTGAACAAAATATCTACTGCAATCGAAATGATTTTTGGCTTTCCCCCGAACGGGACATCCAGCATAGGCCATACCTCTGAGCCCCATTTCTCACTGGGCAGAGACAAGGTCACAGACGCTGTGGGTCATCCTTGGTCTCCAGCCTGGGTCATTCACTACATGTGTCCTGGTTTTGGCTGGGTTAGAGTTAATTTTCTTCCTAGTAGCTGGCACAGTGCTGTGGTTTGGGTTTAGGATGAGAAGAATGCTGATAACACACTGATGGTTTAGTTGTTGCTGAGCAGTGCTGACACCAGTCAAGGACTTTTCAGCTTCCCATGCTCTGCCGGGTGCACAAGAAGCTGGGAGGGGGCACAGCCAGGACAGCTGACCCAAACTGCCCAAAGGGCTATTCCATACCATATGACGTCATGCCCAGTATAGAAACTGGGGGGAGTTGGCCGGGGGGCAGCGATTGCTGCTCGGGGACTGGCTGGGCATTGGTTTGTGGGTGGTGAGGGGTTGCATCACTTGTTTTGTATATTCTTTTATCATTGTTACCATTATTATTTTCTCTCCCTCTGCTGTCCTATTAAACTGCCTTTATCTCAACCCACGGGTTTTACTATTTTTTTCCTGATTCTCTCCCCCATCCCACCGGGGGGGAGGGTGAGCGAGCCGCTGTGTGTGCTTAGTTGCCAGCTGGGGTTAAACCACAACATGACTCCCAGCTGTGTTTAGGGGTTTGACTTGTCCCCCTGTCAGAACCCCAGATGTTATTCCTTTCCCATCCAGCTGTCTGTCCTGCCAGAAATGACCCCCTTTGACACAGACCTTGTGGGAGCAAAGCAGCACTTCAGGTGACATCCAATTTATGAGTAGTTCATGAATCTGAAACGGCTACCTTGATAAACCTGCAGAATTTATTTATACTTTATTCTCCTTTGAGTCTCAGCATTAACTCTTTCAGAGGTGGAAGGCCTATGGGACAAGCAAGACCATGGCTGCCCCTCTTCATGGTGGGCCAGCGTAAGCAGATTTGGGCTCCAGCTTTTCCCAGTCCCAGAAAATCAAGAGAATTTTAACTGCACAGCATTAATTTCTAACCCCTTCCTGGGTGCTTGTTTCAATTTAAATTCATTTAAATGAAAGGGGGCAATGAGAAAGGCAAAGGACAAAAGTTCAGGGAGGGCACAAATAGGGAAGAAGGACACTTGTGGTTTTGGGACAACTATTGAGCAAGAAGATTGGGAAGCGATTACCCTTTGTCAATGTTTTGAGGCAGCAAACCAGCATCATGGGTGGTGCAAAAACCACAGGGAAGACCTTCAGGAAGGAGGTTTTGGAGGAAGGGACAAGGGTGGATGCTGTGAACAAAAGCAGGGTCCCAAAGACCCAGTCACTGGGAGAGAAAGCTTTCCTCCAGTGCACAGGATGGGATGGCTCAGGAGATACGTGTGGGCCAACACTTATTTCCCTCCCTACACTTAAAAGTACTGAACAATGGCAATGGTAAAAGGATGGATTAAAATGAAGGCGAGCTCACAGCTTGTGTGTCCAGGCAAGATGGCATCCAACCCCTGTATTCCCTGAATTATCCATGACCCCACTTGGGTAATGGGCAACGTAACGTTGTAGGACACATTGTACAGCATTTGAGTGTAACCAGACCCATGTATTCCTCCTAATATTTGGTATTCAAAGCCAGAGAGGTTGCAAGAAGTGGCAGTTCCTGGACAGCAGCGCTTGCTGGACACTTCCAGTCCTGGGTGTCCTCACCCCATGGTGATTAAAGCTCACCCCTGGGGCAGGGGTGAGCACGTGCATGATGGAGGTGAGGTTCAGAAGATGCTGAGATTTGAAGACCAAAGCCTTGCTGAGATTTGAAGACCAAAGCCTCACAAGGAGCAGAAGGAAGGGAACCCACAAAGCTCTGTAGGGGCTGGAGCGCGTGAAAGGGAAACTACTGCATCTGCGTTAGGTGGTTTCTCACTCAGGGGTGGGGGAAATGTATGGTTGCAAACCACTTGCTGGGCACAAGACGTAAGTCATCTTCACAGGGGGTGGCACAGAGTTACTCGTGTGACTGGGGCTGATCTGCTGCTGCCAGGAGGATTTTCCCAGCTGCCCCAGGCATGGGGATTCAAGCTGCTGATCCCGCACTTCTGGGGTGGGGGCAGAAGAAAGGGACTCTTTTTCTTCTGATTCCTGGAAAACGTAAAGGGGAAGGAGGGCTTATTTTCTCTTCTTCTTTCCGGGAGAGACACACTGCCTATGCACATCTTTTTGAGGAAACGAAGCTCCTCTCCACACAGCCCACACCTTGCCCAGGGTGGAGGAGGACAGGGCATGGCCTTGAAGCCATTCATTTTCTGCAGACGTGCCTAGAAATTGTCCACAAAGGTCTGTGATAGTTGAGCTTGCTCGGCAGGCTCGCTTGTGCACGCAGGAAGAGGGTGACTTTTGATAGATAATATTTGTGGAACACACAGCATTGTCTCAGAAGGATTCGGACTCTGAATATTTGAACTCTTGTTGATGTTCAGTGGCCAGCACAACTCCCAAGGGCAAATATCGGCCATGGATGGGAAGTGAAGGGAAGTTTTCCCTCTGTTTTCTGAGCTAGAAAGAGCTTTAGTCATGCATGGGAAACTTGCTGACTGGGAGTACGTTGGGTCGTCAGCGCGGATGCTTACGATGAGAAAGTGAAAAGCAGAAGCTGAGAAGGTTGCGCAACCATTTCTTACCCCTGAATGCAAAAGAACAGCAAATTCTCCTTTTAAACAGAAGCCCCGGTGCAGTCAGGGGATGGGAGCAGCACGGTGCTTCGGTAAGCTGTTCTGATCTGCCCAGCGCTGGCACTGAGTGAGCAGCTCCCGGGCATTGTGCCTGGCCTCCTCCTACTAGGCAGAGCCCTATTTGATGTGGAGCGAGGGCAGGAGGATGCTTTGCCAGGCAGCTCCAAATCCCTAACACTCTTGGGAAGAACCTCAGTGCAATTCTGCCCCTTTGAGGGGATACCATCACCAGGAGAAAGAAGCAGTGCTCGATTTTATCAGGGCGTGGGGCGGATGAAGCCCTGTGGGCACTGTGGGGAGGTCCAGGGGGAGCAGATAAAAAGCCTTATTTCCTGGAGATGGAAGACGAACTGGCAGGCATGTATTAGCCCTGCAGCACACCCGGCATGCTGAGCGTTGTTTTCCATCATTCCCTGGTAGCAGCTTTCTCCTGCAGCAGTGCCAGTAATGGGCAAACCCATGCAACACCTACAGCAACTCACCAGCTCGGTCCACTGCCAAACCCCAAAGAGACGTCTTCCCTCCAAACACCTCTCTGGCCAGAAATACCCTTTTCTTCTTTTAACGAGGACCTGGCAGAGAAGAAGGGCTGGGTGGATGCCTGCCCTCGAGTTTTGCCCCTTGCAGGCTGCGGCTTTCTCATCACTGCATCCCTCTGGTCGCCACGGCGGTCTCTGGAGGTACCAAGGGATGCCTGGGGTTGCTGGGGCCAGGGCAGGATCTGGGTCTGGTTGTCCATGATCGTCCCTGGGAATGGGTGTCTGTAGGTTTCTGCCAGGCTATACGGTACGTGTTTAAATCCAAAGGACCTTAACTGCAGTTACCAGCACAAATGAGCACTGTGCATGAAAGAGCATCAACTGCAGCTCTTCATCTGAAAAATGACCCATTGGAGTAATTTTCCTTGCTTCTTCCCCCATGTAAAAATGATGTCTGAGCAGACTTGGTGTCCAAGTGGAGCTATCTAGCACTAGGTCAATCAGCACTGTCCTGGCTGAATTTTCACATCTTACCTTTGCAAGATCCTCCTGCTCAGCCCTGGATAACAGGAGACAAGGGTAGGAACAAGACCCACCTGTCCTAACAAAGAACAGAGGATAAAAAAGCACATTCCTGCAGCAAGCTTTTATATCTCTCTGTAAAATGAACCTCACTTACATTTCATTGCTTGGATTAAAGTGTGCTCCCACTTCAATTCAGAGCTGCTGCTGCAAGTTGGGGTCCCAGCATCGAAACAAAACAGTGGAGCTGAACGTGTGAAGGCAGGATGTTTAGTTCTGCTGCTAATGGGAGCCCAGAAACCTTGTAAAAAACCCCCAGTCAACCAAGCAAGATGACCTACTGTAGCAGACGAGTGGCAAACCCACTTGCGTCGATGTAGGAACTGAAGGGGACAGCAAGTGAACCTGTGTCTCTTAAATTCAGAGAATGGTTGAGGTTGGAGGTCATCTGGTCCAACCCCTCAGTGAATCATCTTCAGATGGTTCATCGTTCCTGGGGTAACGCCACAGGGGACCAGCTCCAGAGGCAACATAAAAGCAGAGAAACAGTCCCAGGGCACAGCGTGGGCAGAGGTGCATGTGGGGAGAGGGTGCAGAGGGCATGTTAACATCCACATGCTGTGCTCTGTCCCTAGGCTAAATTCAAGCCAATGGAAAAGCTGTCGCTATCAACTCTGCTGGCCTGACCCAGGGTCCATAACCTTGGTAGGAATAGGTGGCCAGTGACACGGCCAGCGTACAGCGAGGGAGCTGGTCTACCTGGCTTTTAGGACCAATTACAGGTTGGTTTAACCTTTACCAAGAGGGCCAGCTTCAGGGAGACATGAAGCCAGCTGGGGTGCGGGAGGTATCTGTTGTCATGGCATGAAATGGCATTCATTTCCACTGTGCGGCACTTCAAGATTTGGTAGGAACCATAAGCACCAATTTGCTCTTTCTAGGCCTTGGTTTAAAGCTTGTTTGTTTCCTCTCCAGCTCATCTTCCTTGCCTTCCCCTCCTGCCTGCAGCCTCTGTTCTGCTGGCGAAGGTTTCCAAGCACTTGGAAAAAAATCTGGTCATACCCTCCTTGTTCTGATCTCTTCCCGTGCAGCTCTTGAAAAATCTGCTCCACAGAGCCTGGAGAAAGCTGCATGGGGTGAGCACGGGTGGGAGTAAAGCAGGTGAAGATGAGGTGGTTTCAGTTCATGATTCTTCTGGCTGTAGAATATAAATGCAGATGGATCTCCAAGAGCTGAAGGGTTGTTGTTGATGGGATCAAACGCTGCCCACCAGCTGAGTGTGAGAGGGACTGGGAGAGCTAATGTTGGATAACCAGTGGTGTGGCATATTTGCAGGTAATTCTCTCTCCAACGGCCTGTTTTGCAGATTTTGGCTGGTTTAGATAAGGTCAGGGCCAGGCATGGGGTCAGACCTCATGTCAGATTGGGGGTTGAAGATGTTCTTTCCTTTTGGGATCAGCAGAACATGCCTCAAACATGTTGCATTTAACCATTTACGGTGTCACAGGCAACTGAAACATCTCCTTCGCTGGGGCCTGATTGGTTTTGGGTTTTTTTTTTTTTGCTTGGTACACAAAGATGAGTCTCAAAACTGACCTTCCCCTGTCTAGTCAAAATCCACGGACTTCATATGTGGTGCCTGAGTGCCATGTTATAGCACTAGCACCAGAGATCAATGTTCCTGTGGTTCCTTCCACCTGCCCCAAGGGGAACTTCATGGGCCAGCGTCCCCAGCTGAGAGGACTCCACTTTGAGAGTGCTGCCAGAAGAAGGATCACAGTTATTGAGCTACTGTGGGAACGAGGAGGATGGTTTTATTTCATGGTTTGGTTTCTACAAACATCACCATCATCCACATGGTACATGGACTTCAAGGAGAAGAGTATGGAGAATGGGAAAGGAGAACATCTGTACTGGAGCAAAGGAGGTGGAGGTGCAGCAATGAGAAGGTTGGATGTCTGAAAGAAAATGCCTTTCCTCATGAATAAAGGCATAAGTCTGGGACTCAGCTGGGGATTAAAACCCGCTGTGCGTCCATACGTAGGTGTCTCCATGTGAGCCAAGTGTCTCAGTTCCCACCGCGGCCAGAGAAGTTCTGGTCAGTGGATGTGATTCAGCTGGCAAAACACAAGCGCACAGCTGACCACACACAGATGTCTGGAGTTACCCGACGTGCCTCAGGACATCTGAGAAATCCACACAAGCCCAGCAGATACAACACAGGTTGTATGGAAGCTCATGCCTTTCTCTACTGGCAGATGGAGACCAGAGGCATCTAAAAGGGCATGAGACACCTGTATATAGGCAGTTAAATCACCCCCACATGGCCCTTCCTGAATTTAGTGAGGCATGAAGCGACCTGTTTAGCAGGTCTTTGTCCCTCTGTTACCTGCAGCCAACCCTTCCCATGTTGAGGTGGACCAAGAGGGCTCTTGTGTTGGAGTAGAAAGCAAGGGCGTTCTCTGACCGACATTTGTGCTCTTAAATCTTCTCCGGTAGCAACCAGAAGAGCATGAGTCTTTCCAACAGCAGTCCTGCCTGCTGTCCCAGGCCCCATGGGTTACTCAGCGTGGGGACCAAGAGACTTCAAGGGTTTGGTTTGGCTGGTGACTTGGGTCTGTTAGCCAGGATGGAGCAGCCCTTGCGATGTGCCCCTCTGTACAGGAGTTTGTCAGTACAGTGCGGTACCACAGAACCAGTTTTCGACCTGCTCGTTCTCAAAGAGCAAAAGGGTTCAGACGCCTCTTTCTGAAAAAAATAGCAGCTGCACTTGTTTTTGCTGCAGGAAGTTCTCACTAATGGGGAGAAAAGAAAGTTCCTTTTAAAAACAAGGCATTCATTAGCACTTGTTCTTTGCTTTGCAGTCACCATTGGAGCCATCGCAGTATCGCATCCTTTTTTGTGCCTGTAATCTGGCCTGCTGCTGCTCCAGCGGACAGTAATACCCTCCAGAGTCACAAGGACCTCCACTTCTCAGAAACAAAATACACCGCTATTTTTTTCTTGCAGTCATTTTTTTGTCTCTTCTCCGTCCCCCTGGGTGAGTCATTTTGCCTAAATATCCCTTTCTTCCTCACCCAATCTACTACTGCCGGTGATAATTTTTAGCTGTTGAACTAAAGACCTAGCAACAGCTGATATTTTGCCTCCTGTTTCCAAAATAGCTTTTAAGAGCAAACCAACCAACCTATTTTCTCATCGCAATGATGTTTTACGTACCATGAACTTGCTGTCACACGCCCCTTTGCTGGTGATGCTCCTTCCCCTCCACGCTTGTAGCTTAGCTGCTCTCCCAACTATCTCTACTTTGGCCACACATTTGAAAGTGCCACCAGAAAGGACCAGTTTGGGTGTCTCTGACGCAAGTTCATCACCTTGGGCTAAAAGTGCATAGGCTGTCTCCCAGCTCTCCCCACTCATAGCATCACCACCTTCAGCCCAACTACTAACCACCAAGCCTTTGACCCCAGCGCTGCACGGCTCCGCTTCGTTCTTTGCACCTAATAACGAGCTGAGCAAACACGAGCAGTGTGGCTCTGACGCTAACCAGCGAGAGAAAGATCTGGAGGTATAAAACCCCAAACCACAATTATTTATTTCACAGCATAACAGAATTAAGGTTTCTGTCGTTATAAGATTTCCGTCGAGTATTTAACCTGACAGCATGGGAACGGTGCATGGGAATGATCTTGCTGACGACTCCCCATGGAGATGCCCTCAAGACGCATCCATGGCTGCACCTGCCCCATGGCTTACACAGCCCTGGGCAATGGCTGCTGTGCGATGTGCTGGGACCAGAGGAAGTGTGCTCCTTCTGTTATCTGAGAAACACAATTTCTGATCATCTAAGATGATAATTGATTGTCATCTTGTGTCTTCTGCTGATGTCCAACCTGGCCCCAGAAACCCAGAGGCACCGCGTGCATCCTTCTGTCCTGTCTCCTGCAAAGGGATCATTGCAATTTCCCAAGCTCCTCGGGCATGGTCTAGCTAACAGAATGCCCTGAAATTTCTCCGCAGGAGAGATAGAATTGAGAAAAACAGCAAATTCACCTCTGTTCTGTCAGGTTGGCAGAGAGCTATAGCCTCATGCTGGCCAAAGCAGCAAGCCCTGGCATTTCCTGGCTGCGTGACCTGCTATGGGAGAACTGCAACGATTGAGGCTTGTACTGACACGGGCAGAGCTCTGGCGGCAAGATTTGTTATTGAACTAAACTCCTGGCAGCCGCTGGTGAATAGGTTGACTTTTTGTGAAAAACCTCTCAGAAGCAGTAGACAACGGGAGAAATTTGCAGGATGCCATTATTTCCAAACATGCCGGCAAACTACCCTGATCTGCAGCTGACGAACACTCAGGGGGAGCCTTCCCCAGAGATGTGGATGGGCTTAAAGGTGGCCTGTGGCCAAGCCAGCCCCATGGGTGTAAGGGTGTAAGCGGAGACAAGCCCACTACACAGGGAGAGAAGGGGAATCCTCCACATCTCCAGGGTCAAAGGGGGAAATGACTTTTTTGCTTGCTCATTTTCATAAAGAAAATCTCCAGGTCCCAGAGCAGCTGGTTTGGAGACCAGCCTCCTCCGGGGGTGGTGTGGTTTCCGTGAGTGTGTCCTGCACGTTCCCCAGGGTGCACTGACCAGCAGCACCGCCAATGCTGAGCAGAGACACCACAGCTGTCCCTCCAAGGGCAACTGGGGACCCTGTCCCCTTCCTGCCACCTCGTGCCTCCGGTGCCCCCTACCCTTGTCCTCACACACCCAGTCCCTCCGGTTAACCCATCCCAGGAGGGTCATGCTCCAGGCAGGGTGGTGGTAGAGTGATGCTCTGCCTGACGAGCACGCTGTCCCCAGGAGCATTGCGCATCTCCTCTGCAGAGCCAATGGTGCTCAAAGTCCCCAGCCAACCCTGTTGGCCATGATCCTGCACTATGGGGTGTCCTTGAACCCCACTTCAGCCCCCAACGCCAATGCCAGCTCATCACCAGCGAGAGGCACTGCAGAGAGGACACACTGGATCCAGACATGCCCCTGAAGAGCAATAACTGGTCGATGTGGCCCAGCATCACTCCAGCTGCTCCCTTTCCCTGTGGCTTTCATCCAGAACCCTTCCCTGGAGCTCTGCCCAGCCCAAGGTGAGGAAGGCATCCCCTTTCTCCAGCAGTCAAAGATGCTCAGGGCGAGTGCTTCTGCCTCCAGTCCCCACGCTGCCCGCCCAGAGCAGCTCTGCTGATGCCAGCAGTTCCAGACCAGCTCCGTGCACATGGTTCTGCTTCCCTCTAGTGACAACGTGGCCTCACATCAGCAGGAGCGAAGGCTGCGGCACAGCTCCTCCACCTGCAGAGATGACTGTTCTTCCCTTTGGCCTGTGGAGATGTGGCCCTTGGGCTTGGAGCCCTCATTGCATGCCCCAAGGATGTGGGGTGGGAGCACCTCCATCCCCATTGAGTTGTGTAGAGCTTGACGTGAAGGATTCTGTGTCCACATGAATAATCTTCGTTTCTCTGTCCATACCCTTTGCCCGTGCCTGCTCATGGGCAATCTCTCCTCCAGTATGGTGATGGGATGCTCGTGTCCCTTGGGGAGGGTGAGCCAGGAAATGCTGATTTTGAGAAGAGCTGCCAGGGGGACAGTTGGTGGGAGATGTGACCCCCTCACATATACATATGACCACCCACCCCCCATACAAAGTCCTTCAACCATTTGCCCATAGTCCTTTTCCTAAAACGGCATCGTGGAACAGTTATGAGGAGATGGGTTAGGAGGAAGCAGGGACAGATCTGGACTCCAGTCTAGTGGCTGGAGCGCTCAGCTGGCAGGAAGCGTTTCCCAATTCCTTCTTTTTTGGTAAAATACCCCAAACTAATTTCCAAATCACGGGTCATTGTTCTTTTGGCTTCTCTAGGGAGGGTCTCTCCTACGGTAGCCAAAAGCAGCCATGTCCTAATAACAAACAGCTCCCCTCCGTCCTTTCTGCAAGACGCAATCTCTGCAATGTCTTTCTATAGATTTTTTTACCCCAAAGCTTCTGTGTACGAAGCATTTTCCTCCAGAAACCTCCTTCTCTCCACACTTATTCTAGGCTCTCCCCATCACTTCACATTACATATTCACAGCCGTAACATCTAGACTGCTCCTCAAGGAGCTTTGAATGTACTTTCTATTAAATTTTAGTCAGCCTCCAAGGTTGTTCTGTGATCCAAACCATGATCCTAATGTCTATTGGCTCTGTGGTGCTCCAAGCATGCCTCATCCCATCCCCCAAAAATGTTTTTTTGGAGCTTAGGGATCTTTGTGTCCTGTTCCCTGGGACCCATCACATGGCAGCACCCAACATCACCTCCTCTGCCCAGGGCAGCTCCACATTTGCAGCCCACTTTTCCTTGCCCGAAACTCCTTCTTCCCATCACTCAGGGACAGGGACCCAGGTCTGGAGGGAGCATCCCCAGATGCTCCATGTCCCCATGGCAGCCCTACAGCACCTTTCCTTGGTGGACATGTTCATGAATCATTGCTCCTGGTGCCTCTCGGAGCTGGGCCCCACCGCCACGGCTTGCTCACTGGTGATTTATCTGCTTGCTCAGATTGCCTCCCTGCCTTTTGGTCGGCCACTCCTGCATATTTATTCAGCAGGAGATGACTTCCCTTTGCCACATAATTGATTGTTTCTGTCTCTGCTTAATTTTCTGCTTCATCACCGCCTTGTTTTGGGAAAATGCGCTTTTCAGGGAAGTGATTCATTACTCTGTGGATTTTCCTGCACATTCAGTTCATCGGCTGCCCTGTCCTCTCCCCTTTGTTGCCGCTTCCCCCGATTTACCCGTTCCTCAGAGCAAATTGATTCACCATTGAGGTTTATTTTTGGCTTCCAGCTGTCAGGCTCCTTGCAGCTGCCCTGAGCTGGCGTGTTCTTCCCTGCTCCCCCAGCGCCACGTCTCTCCTCCTCCTCGTTTTTCTCCTGCTGCTACTCCTGACCGTACTCCTTCATCCTCCTTCCCTGCTTTCTCCTCTGTGTAATGCTCAGCTATTTTGGAATGACCCGAGTGTGCCCCACCGATGAGAAACACAAGCCAGAGGACAGCAGCAACGTCGGGAAGGTTTTGCACAGCAAAAATCTGGAGGGGGGACAAGTGGGGTGAGCAGGGCTTCAGGGCCAGGTGCTGTTGGCCTCTGGGTACCAGGTTTAAGGGCTGCCACCGGTTCCCTGATCCAGGCTGAGCACACAGAACACTGGGTTCAAGCCCATCTGCAAGTATTCACCCACAGGTTAGCACTCAGTACCCTCCCTTTCCATTTTTATTCTCTCCCTTGTCTCCTCTGGGTTCAGAAGGGGTAAAAGGCAGTAGCCATGATTTAACAGACCTGTCACTGCCTGCTCAAGTTCTCCTGGGTGCCAGGGTGGCTTCGACCATCGGGCTCAAGTCACTGCTAGATCCAAAGGAACTGCTGTCTGAGAGACGGAGAAACCAGTGCAGCTGTGGAGATGGGGGAATTTAGGCAGCTTGATGCCAACCGCAGTACCTAAAGCCAAAATGTGGGTCTGTAAATCCCCAGCTCAGCTGTTATTTAATCCCAGAGGCGTCTCAGTTCTGCAGATACCCTCGGCACAAGGGTGATGCTGGCCAGGCAGACGGCCATGCCCCGGGCAGCGCTGGGGAGCTCCTGAAGCCTGGTCCCCCCTGTGTCAAACCTTCCTGGATGTCCAAATTCATGCAGGGTCTCAGCAGAGGGGTTTAGTCGCTGGGTACTCGCCGGGCCACCCACCCACAGGAGCCAAGCCTAGCACTCCAGTCCCTGGAGGGACTTGGATGTGGGACTCGGTGTTGGCGGGCAGAGATCGACCCTCCTCACTTGGGTACCACACTGAGCTCCAGTTTACCCCTCCGAGGGATGGTTTTCCATCTTTTCCTCTCTCTCAGGGCGCTCCTTTGAAATCCTTCCCGTTTTCCAGCCTCCTTTTTGCAGCGTGGACCCCAAAACGGGGCACAGCATCCCTGTGCCTCTCACAGTATGCTCTCCCCACTCTGGCTGGGCACTCACTCGCCCTTAACTTGTGTGGTGCTTGGGTCTTCCATTTGGATGATTATTGACCCAAACTCTTATGTGTTTTGGGGATTTTCCACTACCCAGGTCTGGGTGCTCCAACCTCAGAGCTAGTCCCAGACTATGCCACCACGTCAGTTTTGCAGCCCTTCAAAGCTCAGGATTACACAGCTGCAGGCACCAGGCAATTTATCTCACCCACGCCGATGACTTTTCCCCCCCCGCCATTTCACCCAGCAAACAGGCTCTGCTGCGATTCCAGTTCCTTCTGGGGCTGTATGAAATAGCGGGGAGCACAGATCCAATCCCAAGGGGACACAGCTAGCAGCAGACCCTTTTGTACCCCATTTGCAGTCCCATTTGTGCCGTGCTAGGTTTAATGTGCGCCACGGGGATGTTTATAGCCTTTCCATGAGAGTATCATTTAGGGCTAAGACAAGCGCCTTCTAGAAACCTGAAGATGTTACAGAACATGCTCTCAGATTTGGGATCCCGTAAAAACAAGCTGTACCACCTCGGCTTGCTGCGGTCCGGTCTCCATCAGCCTGTGCTACAAGGCACAAATGACATCACCTTCTGCTTTCCCCCAGCCTGAATTAGCTCTGCCGTAAATCTGCACAGCTGGTTTTTCTCCACTAGGTTGCAGCATTAACTTTTATTTTTCTATCATTGCCAAACCAAGAAACTGAGGCCTTTTTTTAATAAGCAGCTCTGTCTTGTCACCCCCCTGTGCCCTCCCGGCCCCCGCAGGGGGCTCCCGCCCTGGGTGGTGACTCAGTGCTGGCGGTGGGGTGGTCAGAGAGACTCCCCTGGGGTCCCTGCAAAAGCGCCTCGGTTCCTATTTGCATCTGGGCTCGCCCTGGTCATATTCATTGTGAAATTAAAAGTGAAAAAAATAATCAGCAATAATTACATCGCTAGCATGAAGCATGGAGGAGGGGCTCAGACGAAGGACCACCAGTGAACTCCCTGTTACCTCTCCTTCCAGACAGCTCTTTTCCCCTGGTGTCGATGGCGATGACTGTGAAGTTGTCGTTGCCGATTTACACCTCCATGCTCATTTTTCATCCTGGTGCTTCACAGATCTTAATAAGGTTGTGCCAAACTTGGTCAAAAAAAGAAAGGTCACAGTGATACTGGGGATTTTATGCTACGTGTGGTGTCACCACTGGGACACTGGCGGGAAGTTACTTGTGGTCCGTCACTGCTTGGCCACAAGAGCGCCAGTGGGTTGAACCAGGGCTGGAGTCTGCCCGGATCAGATGTACCCCTACAGAATTGCGTGTGAATGAACTGGGACGTAGGATGGGCTCTAGAAAGAGGAACAACATGAGTGGTATTTCCAACTCCTTCCCCTGGCCCAGCCCTGGTGCCACCGCCCCCCGCAAGCCCAGCTGTGAGGGCAGAACATGATGCTCTGGATGCTCTCTCCTGGACGGACCTGAGTCTACCAGGGCACCCAGGCTACGGCTGCCCCCTCCGGGGCTTCATCTCACCCCAGTTCAGCAGTCTGGAGGTGCCTGGTCTGGAGAGCGGTGGAAGCTGCCGCCTGGGCTCCTCCATGTGCGCAGAAAGCCACCAGTGCCGGAGGCGGTGCTGAGTCCCACGGGAGATGCTCGCGGTGGGGTGACTCATCCCCCGCAGTGTGCCCACGGGTGCTCTGGCTGCTGCCCTGGTTTTGGGAGAGCAGAGCGGGGTTAGAAAGGAGGGAGCTGCTGCAGTTGGTTTCTGTGCTTTTGCTATAACTGAGGGGTGCAAATAGTGAGGAGAAAGCCCCAAGAAATCCCGAGGAGGCTGACGGGTGAGCTGAGAGTTGGCTACAAATATGCAAAAGGTGGTTGCAGAGCCACAGCCAAACTCCAGACTCTAACAAAAGGCATCAGCTGCAAACTGGGGTTTGGAAGGCTCAGGTTGGATGTAGGAAAGGCTCTCGCTGCAGGGTAGTGCTGCCCTGAGAGAGACCCCTTGAGCTGGTGCACCCTCCATCCTTGGGGGTTTTAGGACATGACTAGACCAAGTCACAGCAGACAGCCTGGCTAGAGTCCTACTCCGAGTGGGAGGCTGGATTTGAGATGTCCCTTTGACCCAACATTTCTGTACCAGTTTGATTAAAAATAACTGGTTTTCCTGCTTCCGAGTGGCCTCAAGCCACTTTTGTGTCATCTCCGCAGACCAGAGATCTCCTGCGTTTCTGCTTATGAAATGATGATGCTTCCAACAGCGACACAGAGCTCCAGAAGTGAAGGAAGCACAAGGAGTGCAGGAATCCCCTACGGCAGCAGGAAAGCCAGGACAGATGTGCGCAAGGTCCCCTTCAGAGCCATGCAGGCATTGCTCCATGGTGATTCACCATCCCTCCTGCCCCCAAGTCCTGCTCAACTCCCTCCTACACAAACCCACAGCCCAGGGGCCTTCCAAGGTCTCAGCTCACTGGTGCCATGCTCATATCCTCTGCTCCTGTCCTACACTTGGCATACATCCTTTGCATGTTCACAAGCCACTGGCTAACACAGCCAAACAAATCCTCGCCTGTGCCAGGCTGGGACATCACCACCCCATTGCGTTCTTCTGCCAAAGCCAAATGCGAGGTCCTGAGGCTAGAGGGTATTTCCAGATGTGGGACACAGGATGCGGTCACCCAAAGCCTGCCTGGAGAGAGGACTCTGGGGGCAGAAATAAAAGGTGGATGTGCTGGGAGCTCCTGCTTGGAGGGATCCCAGGACATGCTGTGTCCTTGTGTGGATGGGTATGGCCATGCTTGGGATAGCTGGGAGCACAGAATGTTCAGCACTGCCGGTCCCCAATGGCTCCAGGGGCTTGGTAACATCTCATGAGGAGCATTGTAGCCTCACCCTCAGGGTTTTCCTGGCATTTAACTAAGTCCCACAAGTACAAGCTACTCCCAACACAATAAAGACATGCTCCATACAGCTGGCAGCACTGCTTACCCCTGCTTCCCTCTGCCTTCCCGTCCCTCCCATGGGTCTGGTTTCTCCTTCTCTACACACAATTCTTCCAGAGCCACCTCTGCTGAAGCACAGATGCACCCGAGCCCTGAGTACCAAGTCCATTGTAGAGGTAAAAAGCAGTTTTTTCTATTAAAGATGCAGCTTCTTTGTGCTGTCCTCGCTCTGCGATGGGGTCCGTGGAAGTCACGGAGGGTAGGAGAGGTGAAGAGATCTCCACATCGCTCACGTGTACTTTGGCTTTAATGATGTCCTGTTATTTCCTCCCAGACCTGTGGCTTTTTACCTGCAGTGACCTTCCCTGACTCTTTGTTTACCTTGCAGAAGAAGGGAACGCTTTATTGCGCAAAGTGGAGTTCAGCTATAGCTTTTCAGCGAGCGATCAAAACACTTGAAACCTAAGAGCAGCATTTGAATTTAAAAATCATAATTAGAGTGCCCAACAGGCAGAAGTTGGAAGAGGGCAATAAACGAAGCAGGGGGTTGGAAGAAAACAAAGAAAGGCATGAGAGGAATCTGCGCTTTGAACAGAGTCCCGAGTATCTTGCAGTGGCTACTTCAAAATGGGTGCCCAAAATTAATGGATTCTTTGACCTTCATTTCTCTGTGCTCCGGTTCCTTGTTTGTAAAGCAGAAATGACAATAGAGCCTCACCTAAAAAAAGAGATATCATCACAGCAATTGCTTCGGCCAAAGCATTTGGATGCTGCAGAGATGGGCATGAAGGAGGAAAAAAAAAAAAAACCACTGTGTGGCTGTTCACGAATTGAGTACCACCATCGCGTGCATGGAGCAGGGCAGTGTCCTGTGGCAAAAATATCTTCCCATCATGTAATTAAGGACTGTACCATAGCACATGCACCCACAGAGGTTATGTGGGCAGCCTGAAGACAGGCGTCTCCTAACTTTTAAATGCCTTTTCAGCCTTGTCACTTCTGATGCTGTTTCGTAGTGTTTCACGCATAGTACTGCTCTACTATATTAAGAGCGCATCTATGTATCTTGCAAATAACTCTCCTAGCAGAGGAAAGCCCGGCACATATTCACAAATGAAGCAGTCAGGCTGTTAGCTGTGGTGCAAGGAGCTTCAGATTTTGGTGATCATCACTGACCACATCATCACATTACACAGGCCTCACTGCTGATGGACTATTAGATTTATTATATTGCGGTCTGCGCAATAGCTGGCCTTACTGCTATGCTAGAATGCAAGAGTAAAGTTAAAATCCACAGGAGAGGGGCATGCCCTATTTGTGGAGCCTTGCTCCTTTAAATGTATGTGGGAGGGAGGACTGGTAAATCCTTGGACAGTTTTTCATCTTGCCTCGACTGGGCTGGGCTTCGGGCTCAGTCTGTTGTCTGGTCCCTTGTCATAGCTGCTGTTATAATGATTCATCCATCTGGTTTTCTGGGAAAAGAAAATGAGCTAGGGAAATGTTTTTTCATTACTTTTTTTTTTTTTTTGGCTGTATCACTCCTCAAATGATTACAACTTTGCACCCGCTGGAGTTGATGGAGGGGAAGGAGTTTTGCACATCGTTTTTCGCTTGCTGGAGCAGACAGAGGAGCACCGAGAAGCCCATTCCTCAAAGCCAGACCACGACGGTGATGTCCTTAACTGTGTTTCCAAGAGCAAAAAAGGATCTAACAAAATCCACCAGAAGATTCAGGCCGTCTTCAGCGGGTGCACTGGACAAAACCTCATGCTGATGCACTCCGGGGACCATGTCTGCTCCTTCAGCTGGCTCTCCGCCTGCCTGAGCTCTCCAGAAATGATGCGGAATGAACTGCAGCGAGAAGGCTTGGAAAGAAATCCAGGTGGAAAATGTTGACACTGGAGGTCTTCTCATTGGGATTAAACAGCTGCTCTCACGAGTAGCATATTTTATCATGAATTAGGTAATAGTAGGGGAAAAATATCTTAAGAGTTCACACTGGGTGATGTTTAGTCTCAGAGCAGAGTGCAACAAGAAGCCACGGATGGCATTTTTCCTTGTTGATTTGTAGGGTAAGGACCAGTACTCCTCTGGTGGAGACAACGCACCCATCCAGCTGGTAACAGCAAGGCAACACACTTCTTGGGTAAGAAAGAGTGGCAATGCGACCTCTCTTTGCCAGCAGCCCTTAAACGCAGTTCTAAACAAGCCAGCTCCAGAGGAAATCTGTATCTATCTCCCCTTGCTCCAGGAATGCATCTTCCTTGGTCCCAATTTGGTTAGACTGGGAAAGCAGCAGCTTGTCTGGGAGTAATCATTTCTCCGTTCAGACACATATTAATAAATTACAAGCACAGTGCACTCCTATGAAAACCAGATCCTCCTTGAAACCATCAGCACAGGAACTGCCCTCCTTACCGGTCCAGCATCCTTCCTCTCATCCCCCTTTTTTTAGACCTAACACCTTCTTCACCTCACCAGCCTTTACTCGAATTTACCCATTCCATGATTTCATCCGAAGTGGGTGGCGAGTTCACTCTCCCCCGCGAGCAGCCTCTTCGCAACGGCTTCTGGGATCGCTGCCAGCTTCTCTCCACCCACGGCCTCTCCCGTCGAAGCAAACCACGCAGCTCCTGCTGCTTCCCGGGCCAACGGCAGCATCTCACATCTGGTGGGCTGGCTCGGGAAAAGAAAGGGAAGCCAAGGAGCACCTCACTGGGGGTACGAGCTCCCAGCTATCCCCCTGTCCTAGCACTTTCCAAGGGCAGGGACCTCCACCCTCCCTCCCACCCCTGCACACTAAGGGATCCCCTGGCTTTACTCCCGGGAGACAGCAACGGGTTACTGAAGTGACTTTTGAAGGCTCAAAGGACACTGCAAACCCAAACTTAAACTTAGTTTAGAAAACAGCTTTGCAGATTCAATACCAAATGAAAACTGGTTTTTTTTTTGGTTGGTTTGGGTTTTTTTTCCTGTTTGGTTGGCTTTTTTTAGTTACTCCTATTGAAAAAACCTTTGCATGAATTTAAGCATTCCCAGCCCTTGCTAATGCAGGAGCATCAGACAGGGAACTCAACTGGTCCCACAGCTTCAGAGACTGCGGAGCTAAACAGCACACTGAAAAGAGGATTGGATTCGGATTTTGAAATTGTATGTGTTAAAACAGAGTATTAAGATTGAAAATAGAGCCCAGGACAGGTTCTCAAACCTCTTGGGTTCTTCCCTCTGCTCCTTCTGATTTGCTGTGGTTTTAAAAATTCATCTTTGGACTATTCCTCCTGATGCCATTTCTGGGCTGGCAGCCTAATTCCGACACCGGTGATTTATACGCTTTGCTCAGAACACAGCACACAAGTACTTCACTTTTTCACTCGCCCTTTCCAAACGTTTTTAACGATCTGCTTCCTCAGATCTGCTTACATTTGGGAAATTAAAAGCTAAGCAACAACTCCATTATGAACAAGAACACCATAAAAATTCCACGATTGCCAGAAAACATCTCAATACGGTGACAAACGTAGCCATGCTCTGGTACGGCCGCGCATCCGTGGGAAGGCTGGATTATAAATTATTCATGAGTGTCTTAAAATTTCCAGGCTAATCTCAACTAAAAAGCATTTTTTTTACACCGTCGTTTCACTCAAAAGTTCTCCAACTGGAATTTTGATTTGCACAGTAAAATCTGCAAATTTACTTGCACTGAAGGTAATTTCTCTTTCCTTCATAAACGCTTCAGTTGTGATTTCAGCGCTCACACTGGAAACGTAATGGAGAGTCTTTACATGACAGCTTATTTGAAAGCCTGGGAATCTGTGATAATTTACATGAATTTCCTGAGAAATTTACGTTTTCCCAGATGAGATTTTGAGTAGGTTCTGATCTGCAAGGATTTTGGCACCTTTCAGCAGGCAATCCCATCAGCCAAAGCTATTTCTAGTAATGAAAAATTATTTGGGAGACTATCAAGCCATTCTTCTCCCAATTTGTTCCACAGTAAGGACAGGCAAGGCTAAAGATTAAATAATGGCAAAATCTAGTCGAGAAAACCACTTTGTGGTCCTCCGGAGGCTATTAAAAGATTGGCTAACCCACCTGTGCTCATGGCTGTTACAACCGCCAATCTGTTTTATTTTAGAGTTTTATCCTGCACGGTGACATTTGAGTATCTTCCAAGTAAAATCATTAATTGTAACTAAATCCTGCAGGGTTTTACGTTAACGCCCCCGCATGCAGTAATGTTACGGTAGTACAAAAAGTAATGATATTTGAAGAAATGAGGGAATCAGAAGAAATGCCTTACATTCCCTGGTGATATCCATGCTCTGCACTGCCACGCACTGCTCGGAAAACTGTACCATAGCTGGCTCCTCCAGAACGTGCTTGGACGACCCTTCCCCAGCACTTCATCCCAGGCTGTGCTGCTCTGAAGGAGTGCAGTTGTCAGGCTTTACAGACAGGCATCCAGCCAGAGATGTGTAGGGCTTGACACGTTAACTGCTTTGGAAACTGGAGCCCAAGAAAATCTCTCCTCTGCAGCAATCACAAACACCGCTAGCACCGAAATATTGAACTCAAATCCTTGAAGCTCACTTCTCCTTTTTATAGTAAGTGACCATTAAAAAACTGTTCTTTGACACAAGGAGAAACCGGTTTTATGGACCCCCCAGGACTGAAGCCAAGTCACCTGCTGCCACAGCAGGTTCTCCAGAGAGGAAACCTTGAGAAGAGACAAACCACGATGCTGAGAAGGCAGCACAGATAGAAGCTGCACATAACACGACTCAAACACCCAGCAATCCGGGCAGCAGAGCAGGCAGCCACACACCTCGCCACAGACTGCTGTAGGAAAGCAAGAGGAGAAGGGTGAGAAATACACAGGGAAAAAACTTGTTGTGTCTCATTTCAAGGAGCTGGACGGTAATAGCTTCTGAGCAAAGGTCTGTAACCACTATACTGACTGGTACGAACATACAGAATATCCTTTTGCCTGCTCATCAGCAGAGGTGGGAGCACGTGGCTGGTCCAGCTTTTATGCCTGGAACCCAAAACCTCTGGACATTTCCAGGGGAGATGGACCTGCAGTATCTAATGGGCACTGCTGGAGAACAGAACCCACCAGTTTGATGAAACGTTGTCAGAAAACAGGACAGCTCTCTGCGAAGAGCACAGCTGTCTTGAATGACACGGGTGAAGTGAAAACCTCTCGCGTACGTAGGCAGCTTAACTAAGGCTGCTTTGCCGAAGTTTGCTTTGCTGTCCTCATTGGATCCAGTTTACCAGAGAAGATAATCTAGAAATTGTAACACTATTTTTGTTATGATTACCCAAACAAGTAAGAATTTGCTCTCCTGGCATCTTTAAATTGCTGTGAGCTTTAGTAGTCTGTTTTACAGCATAGCACAGCTCTGCCAACATAAGCCTCTGCTGTTTCATACTTAGCAAAGGTCCCAGCTGGACTCAGCCAACCTGCAGTAAAAGCCACGCTACCCGGCTTTATTCTACTTGTAGCTCTGCTGTCCATTACGGCACTGGAATTGCGTGCTAAGGACATGACAGCTCCCTCACAAGCAGGTTATTTTTGGCTACCAAGTCTCAAACTGGGTTGAAGAAATCGGGAAGCATCTTTCAGAATATCACAGTTTTGTCTCATTTCCTGTTCCACTCTTTTATAAGCATTTTATGCCTGCATGTTTCATCAATTAACGTTGAGGATTAAGCTGCTGCAAAGTATAGTTCTGACCCTCAATTTATTTGCCATGAAAACAAAGCAGTTCTCCACCATCATCCCAAGCTCCTATTCAACGCGATCAGGGTATTTGCCCCCGATTCCCAATATACGATGGATTTCACAGAACTCCCTTACACAGAAGCCAGACGTTTTGAGATTATGATGTAAGATCACTAAAGTTTCAGACAAATTATGTGACAACTGAAATTTAGGATCGGTGTAGTAAAATGAATTAGTTTAATGCCTCATTAATAGAAAGAGTACAATGCAAGACATTTCCAAAATATTTTTGTATTAAAAATTTCCCAATATAAATCATCCTTCTCTCCCTCTCAGCCCACCATCAAGCACCTTTTATGTTAGTCCAGAAGTGAATTTGGGGGAGGAGCAGTGCTTGACTTCCAGTGCTGTTTTTGGCTTGGTCCAAGTGTTTATTTCATTTTAACATCGTTCCAGAAGACTGGCAACCAGACAAACTTTGCTGACCATGAAGCAATCTCTGCGCACATTACATTTTGCAATTGCTGCAGGGTATCAAACATAAGCAAAAAGCTTAAGTTATACGCTGTGGTACCTGATGAGCATTTTGAGACCGGTGCAATTTTCATAAGCGCTGTTTTGCATCTAAATCTGGCTATGTGACAGGGAAAACTGTCTGCTAGTAGCTTCACTTTTTACAAAGGCCAAGAGCTGAGAGCAAATAGCATGAAAAAAAAGAAACCCATTACACATGCTTCTCTCTTCCTCATACATATGTATACTTTACAGTGCAATGTTTGTTTTCATGAAGCATTCCTCTTCCTTCTTTCCCACCTTCTTTTGTTCTTTCATCCTTTCTTTTCCTGTTGCTGCAGGAAAAGACCCAACAAGGAACAGGACACATCCTGTAAGCACATGGGCACACCAGCAACAGTACTCACGTCTGAAGCGCCTTTCACGAGATCAAAGCACTTGGCAGCTCCGTTTTTTTCTCACTATATGGCACAGAGAAAATTACTACAGCTCAGAGAGCTCTATATGGCATAAACAGAGAAAATTACTACAGCTTAAAAACCTCTTACCTTTCCACAGAAATAATTAAAACTTTAATAATCTCCTTCAGCTGTTTTTGTGTGATCGCTTTGTATTACTTTGTAATTGATTCTTACCTTAAGATTAGTGTTTGTGCTAACCAGTTTCCTTTAACTATAAAGCAGTCTAGGCATTTAGATCCTACCTTGAGAAGCACAGTACAAGCAGCTAAACTCCAAATAGATGGATCTGTTCATTCAAGGACTTCGCACAAGAAATCATTTAAGCAACAGTGTGTATGGGAGCTACTTAAGCAGTGGATGTACTTAAAACACGCGGATTACTTGTAAGCCACATTTCCAGAATGCAGTACTTTATTCTGTATAGCTTTTGACCTCGACAAGAACATCTGTCAAACCCCCTAAAATACGTACGGGGGCAGGTGTCAGCACTCTGCGTCATATTGCAAAAAAAAAAAAAAAAGTGCTCCC